>BPLR01001127.1:0-54406 GCA_021605095.1 Caerostris extrusa
TATATATTTCTTCTAATTTGTCTCTTGATCGGCAATTAAAATTCTATCCACGGCCGGATAGGAACCTTCCGGGAGGCCGTAGTTTGCCCATCCCTGATCTACAATAATACAGCCAGGGGATTAAACCTCCGACTTAATGTGCTAGCGACGCATGTTACCACTGAGCCATTTAATCTGTGTGAACAAGTAAGTCTACAAGCATATGCCAAGTACTTATTTAGCGCGATGGGAAATCTATAAAGTAATTAATTGTAGCATATAGGACATTTATGAAAAATAATGTGCTACATTATCGTTCAATCATATGTACTCTTATTTTCGATTATAACCATTCAAAATAAACTATTCTGTTAGCTTCAAAAATTTATGTTCGTCCTTCATTATATTTTAATGAATTCCCGTTACGCAATATTTCCGGATTTTTCCGCTATATCAAAGACTAACGATTGCAAAACAAGTTTAGCTCGATTCTAAAATTATTTATTACTATAAAATATATTAAAATATAGCAATTTTGCAATTTCACTCACACTATGAAGTACTTATTCCAAATATACTTAAGTATTTTTCTGAAATTTATCTTTAAAAAAAAATTTCTGAAGTATACAAAAAAAAAAATTCCGTCAAAATTTCCAAATTCCTGTTGCACTCAAATTTCGCAAATCAATATAAACGCTATCAACTATTAAAAAATTATTATTCTAGAAATATTATTAAGATCAATCATATATTTCCTGTCAAACAAGAATTACCTTCCAAATATTTAATTATCTTGATATTGATCTAAACAAAAAACTTTACCAAATTTTAATTCTAATATCTTCATCGTGTCTTATACATATTACGAAATTATCTATTAGAAAAAGAATCTTATGTAACTTTTTCATATAGTAAAAATATTTAACCAATCACTTATCAAATTATTCAAATATTTAGATAAGTGATTTTCTATTAAGTGTGAATGAATGCGAATTGAGATCATTCGACATATATTTTTATATCTACATCATGTCCTAGCCACATTGCAAATTTTATCTAATTAGAAACATGAACCTTTATATATTTTTGTTTCATATAATAATTTTCAATGATACAATTTGAAATGCTTATTCAAATTATTCAAATAATTTTTATTAATGAAGTAATTCATTCCAGTATATTTTTTATGTCTTCAATGTATCCATATACAAAATTATTTATTACAAAGATCTTATATGATTTTTTTCCACGTAGTCAAATTATTCAAATATTTTTTTCTTTCATCATGCAAACACTTATCCATATTAAGGCAAGCGCCGCACAGACATTCGTACCAAATTAACTTGAAGATAAGCCACGGACGCGAAACAATCGATTATATCAGTTCCGAACCACTACAAACATTGGCACCGCCGGGATGAACCCGAAACAGCGCCAAAATCGGTCATTCAGGCCCCCAATTATTCAAATATTTAGATAAGTACTTTCATACCATGGGAATGAATATGAATCGAGATAATTCCGCGTATATTTTTATATCTTCATCATGTCGTACAATATAATTTTTTAATATAAAAGAACTAAAAACCCAGACATTTTTGTATATCTTTAAAGTGCATATAGTCAGCAAGTTTGAATAATAAAGATTATTGCAAATTAAAAATATTTTTAAATGTATTGTATTACACTTTTTATTAATTTTTTTTTTTTCTGTCTTATTTGAGAGAAACATGTTGTTATACCATAAACAATATTAAAACAAAAATCAATCTCTACTATGATCCTTCCTATCAAACTTAAAAAATCATACCTGCCCAAAATTTAACACATGCATATTCTAAAGAAAGTATTGCCAAGTCTTAGAGATCTCCTTAAATGTTAAAAAAAAAAAAAAAAAAGTCTTAATATCTCCTTACAGTCTCAGAGACTTCCTTAAATGTTAAAAAAAAAGTCTTAATATTTCCTTACAGTCTCAGAGTCTTCCCTTAAATGTTAAAAAAAGTCTTAATATTTCCGTACAGTCTCAGGGATCTCCTCCGAGATGTTTAAAGTCTCAATATATCCGTAAAGTCTTAGAGATCTCCTTGAACGCTCTTTCAAAATGAGAGCATTGTTCCATGTCATTATAATGAATGTGTTGACGGTCCAATACTATCTTAAGCATAATTCAGTATTGCAATCAAAGTGTGAAATGAATATCGGGTATAACTCAGTACCAGTTTAATCCATCCTAATGCTGTCACTAAATTTCTTCAAAATATTCAGACCAACAAATGAATACTGAATAAGTACTCTAATTATTGCAACTAAAGAGTATTATTGTGTTTGTGTTGGATAAATAAATCATAATAAGATCTTTTTTCCATAATTGTGACAAAGCTACATAAATTTACTGTTGCATATTTTTATAATAAATTAAACACTGGTTCAAGTATCTTATGAAGACACAAATGGTTTAAAAGCATTAACTTTTGCAAAATCATTTCCTACTCTTACAATACTTGAACCTCCACCTACTTCAAGAATCATCTCTCACGATGAATAAAATCGCTGCATATTTTTTGCAGTAAATTAAACATAGGTTCAAGTACCCTATGAAGACACAAATCTTAAAGCATTAACTTTTTCTTAATCAAATGCAAAATCAATTCCTACCATACAATACTTAATCCACCACCTGAATCAAGAATCATCTCTTACGATGAATAATATCGTTGCATATTTTTTGCAGTAAATTAAACATAGGTTTAGTAGACAAAGAGTCAAAAATGGTTCAAAAGCCTTAACTTCTGCAAAATCGATTCCTACCAAACAATACCTGAACCACCACCTACTTCAAAAATCATGTCTCACGATGAATAAAATCGTTGAATATTTTTTGCAGTAAATTAAACAAAGATTCAAGTATCCTATGAAGACACAGATGGTTCAAAAGCAGTAATTTTTGCAAAACCAATTCCTACCAAACAATTTAACCACTACCTGCTTCAAGAATCACCTCTCACGTTGCATGAATAAAATCAATGACAATGAATAAAATCGTTACGTATTTTTTGCAATAAATTAAACATAGTTTCAAGTATGCAATGGGACAAAAATGGTTTAAAGATTGTCTTTGCAAAAGTTCAATTCCTGCCACACAATACTTGAACCACCACCTGCTTCAAAGAATCATCTCTCAGGATGAATAAAATCGTTCGCGCGCTACCTGATCCAACCCCAACTCGACAGCACTCATTCTTGAGAACTTCTCTCTTCGCAAAGTGCAGTTTCGCCCGTCCTGCCCCCCTCCCCCTCCGACTGACCAATCAGGCAAAAGATGACTCCGGGCAACGTGAACCCGTCGTCCCCCCACCTTCCAGAGGTGGATGCTGCAGCCACCTGTATCACTGGTCCTACGCACTACAAGTCTCAGTATGGGTTTCACCACTGAAGTAGCAAATACACCGCACGTGTTGTCGTCCACCGTCCGTCGTCTTCTTCTTCCTTGTTGGTCGGTGGTGAGGTTGCGTCACTGTGCTTCTTTTCCATTGGGATTCGTGGTCTACAGTGGTTTCCTTTTCTTTAACCGGTGATTTGCAACAAATTCGTTAATCTGTGATCTGTAATAGGCGATTCCCTGTGACTTGTTGAAAGATTGTTGTCGAATTTTTGGACTTGTAAATTATTAGATGGTGGACTGTATATTTCAAAAGTCTGTAGGAAGTAAAGTTGCAAAATTTGTGATCGAAGGATTCATAAAGCTTTTTATATCAAGATTCTTGAAGTTGATGGTTGCAATATAGAGTGGTCGTTAACAGGTGATTTGTAGTAGAGGAATTTTAGAGATTTGTTTAAATATTATTGAATTTGCATTAATGAGTTATAAAATTGGAAAATGAATATACAATGGAAAACGATTGAGGTAGCAAGAGTGTGAAAGTCTGTGATCAGCGGATTAAAGATCGTTTATATTTTGTTTAACGTATTGACTTTAATAGTAAGTAGCGATTCTTTAACTGGTGAATTGTAATATTTGAAATATTTTTGGACTTGATTTAGTGAATCATCAGATTATGGACTTATTTGCAGAATATTTGTTGGTAGACTTAAGAGTACGATTAAAGGATTGATTAACTTAGTGCTGAGTTGTATCCAATATACATTTTATATTTGACAACAATAGTGAATTATGTTTAAAATAATACTAGAATATCCACAATATTATTTATTACCTTGTTATGAACTCCATCATAGAGCAAAGCCATCATTTTGAATGACAATCAACAACGAAATACGTTTTTATGTTTCTAAAAAAAAATTTTTATAGATATCTAAACTACAAGCAAAATTCAAGTAGATGATGATCTAAAATTTTTTATTTAACTGCAATTATTACAAAAATTGTTCAATTATGCACTCTGATCATAACCAAATAAACGTTGATTATTAAAATTTCTGGAATTGTAACAACTTAAAAACTGTGTTTGTGGAATACATAAAACAATTGATATACTAAAATATCAAAATGCATTAGCAAATTTAAAAAGTTTCTTATAATAATATAAAAGATCAGATTTTTCTTGTAAAACTATTGAGCAACTGGAAACAACAAAGAAACAATATTTTACAACTGAAAAAAAAAATCAGAATATTTTTTTTCAATCAATTGCAACTGATCGCAGCTTTTCGTACAAGGGTATAACTGTTTGTACGAAAATCTACCTAACATTATAAGAAATGGAGCATCTTCTACATAGTAAGAATTTTATACGAGCTTTCAATACATAACAAAAGTTATCATGATTTCTTGCACGGTGATTCTGTGTGGCGATGAAATATTTTGAATCATCTCTGGCTAAACGTAAGTAGTTTTTTAAATTATTCATTTAACAAATTGAGTTTTTTAATTAAATATGTATTAATCAATGATATTAATAATTTACTTCTATACTGTTTAAATATATACTTTTCATTTAAATAAATTTAGATTTTCTACATACTAATATTGTAGACGTTTTGTATATCGTATTTACTTGTTGAAATGTAAAAAGTTTGTTAAGAAAGTGTTGTTCATGTCTGTGTATGCGTAAAAAACAGAAAATTGAAAATTCTGAAAAGTAAATTGGATTGCATGTATTAGTTAGAAATATTACTTGAAAAGTTGTATATAAAACTCAGTGTCGGAATTAATTTTAAAATACTAAATGTATTTCAAAATGTTTGATATCCTAATTTTTGAGTATGTAGAATCAGATACACGTTTTGAGGAATATTTTTCGTAAAATACTAATTAACCATTTTTACTTGTGTTAAAATTAAAATTTTGTTACGATGTTTTCTCTTTTACGAACAAAAAAATGTAATTATTTTTTAAATAATTTACACTTTTATACCTTAAAAGAATTTAAATGTATTATCAATCAATAAATAAATATATAAGCGTATTGTTTTCAATTATAGCTAAATCATTATACTTGAAGCTTTTATGGTATCTATATTTGCATTGTCGCAGATAGAAGTTAAAACAAATTTGAAGTTATTTAGGTTTTTATTTAAAATTTAATTTTTCAACCTATTTTTTAAAAAAACTCTTTTTATATTCTTTTATATCACATTTTATTTCTGGAATCAATAACTGCGTAAAATGCTTTAAATCCAAAATAAAGTAGAACTAATGTATTATATATATTGTTATATAATCAATCAGTAAGCGTATTGATTTTAATTATTGTTAAATTAATTAAAATATAATAAATATATTTTAATTATTGTTAAATTAATTAAAATATAATAAATATATTTTAATTATTGTTAATCATTATACTTGAAGCTTTTATCGTATTTTTATTTATATCGTCCCAGATAGAAGTTAAAACATATTTGAAGTAATTTAAGTTTTAAATTAAAAATTTTTTTTTCAAAACCACTTCTAAAAGCCTTTTTATATTCTTTATACTACGTTTTTATTTCTGCATTCAATAAATTACCCCAGTTTCACATATCCAAAAAAAATAAAGAAAAAACTAGGTATTGTAAAAAAATAATTGCCCCTATCAATATCGAAAAATAATAATAAGTATTTATTCACATTTGTTAAATATATATATTTGTTAAATATATATGTTCTTAAAAAACGTTTTTGCACATATTTTTTTAATTCCATAATTAAAAGAAAATTATAATTTCGTATTATATTAATAATTCATGATTTCATAATGAAAAAAAAAATAGTAGTTGCAATAAACCATTAATTAAGCACTAGTTAATCGGGTTTATCATATGTAATATTCTAATCAGCTTGTTGTTGGGCACACTACAAAAAATTGTTTAAAACTCAAATGCAACTGCAAAAGTTAATCAATTTTCGATATGAAATCCCCCTAATACTCGTAGTTAATCGGTTTCATTGCATTTGTCGCCAAATATGGAATTCAAGCGGATGCTATCCATAATTAACAACTCTGGATTTTTCCATGAGGGGTTTATATTAGCGATTATATTAATAAGACATTTTGTGCCAATTTGCAGAAACTCAAACACGTATCACCGCTGTTGTTAACTTCCACAGATGCTTTACTTTCCAATACACGGCATATAATGATTTCACAGATGCCTTGCTTTCCAATACACGGGCAATATACAGTATCACTTGAATATTCTATAAGCAAGGGGTTAACAGATTTGAATTTATTCATTTTTGTGATTATATCACATGTTAGTAAATACATTTTATTTATTTCTCTTTAATATATAGAACTAGTAAAAGATCGAAATATCTTTAATAATTTACAATATAATGCCATTTATTGTCAAATATGGAATTCCAAGCGAATGCTATCAGAATTAACAACTGTGGATTTTCCACGAAGGTTTATATTAAATATGATAATCAGACACTTAACTGACTGTACTAATCAAGTATCACTACGAATAAGGCGCTAACATATCGTAATGTATTCATTTTTGTTGTATCATATTAGTAAATATATTTTATTTCTCTTTTTATATATAGAACTAGCAAAGGTAGAAATATCTTTAATAACTTACAATATAATCACACAGGTTAATAGATTTTAAAATATAGATCCCTTCCAAGCGATACTAGAGTTCTTGACATTTATCGACGAGCAGTTGCGGAACCGACGCCAGTAGTCAACCGCTGGTTGAAATTCTACAAATTAAAGTGAAGCATCTAATAGGTACAATCCTTTGCTTAACCGCTTATGAAATATATCCATTGGATTTAAATCTGTAGAGAAGCCACTTAAATATTCCTAATGATGCTTTGCGAATGCATTGCATGGAAACGAATATCGCTTTGATGTACTAAGTACTAAGGGATTTTGCACTGAAATTTATTAACTTATTGTGGTTTTATTTGTACGCTTTATAAAGAGATTTGTTTATATTTATTTCACTTAATTTTTCAGTTGCATAATTTTATGAGACCAATGGTTTTCAAACACCCTATATTATACATAAAATACATTTATTTTATCAAATTAATTTTAGATAAGAAAAAAAAAAAGTATTGTCGTTAAAAAATCTTAATCGATTATTCAATTATCCATTATGCCATTATTTTAGAATTATTGCCTAATAGATGCAATCCTTACTTAATCGCTTATGAATCATGTCCATTGGACTTGAATCGGTAGAGAACCGACTTAAATATTCCTCTGATGCTTGCCAGTGGAAATCGTGGAATCGAATATCGAAACAATGGGAACATGGAATCGAATATCGCTTTGATCTAGTACTATGAGCGTCCAAGGGATTTTGTATTGAAATTCGTTAACTTTTTATGATTTCTTTGTACGTTTGTAGTAAAGAAAAATTTTTTTATATATCTTTCACTTAATTTTTACCTTACATAATTTTTGTAATGGGACCAATGATTTTCAAACACGCTATATAATACATTAAATACATTTATTTTACCAAATTTATTTTAGTCTTTAAAAATCTTGTTCTACTTTATTCAATTATCCGTTATGCCAGGGGTGGCCAACCCAAATGATCTTGCGGGCCACTTTGGAAATGCATCACAACTCTACGGGCCGCCTATAAAATTATATTTCCTCATATTAGATTTAAACTAACTATAGACATTTTTTAGAGTGAAAAATTGAACATAATGAGTTATTATGATTGTGTTTACTATTATTCTTACATGTAAACATATAATAATATAATAATAATGATACTAAGATCACATTGTAAAGAAATATATAACACTAAAAATGAAACCATTAAAAAATATTTATTTAATTAGTGCGATAGTTGTTTTTAAACTCTTTTACTTAGCTTTTACACATCGTAAGTAGTGTTGCAGGTTAACGTTCGTTATATTTGAGCGTATTTTGTGTTTGGTCAATTTTTTTCAAAAACGATTCGCAGATGTAAGTAATTTAATTATTCTTTGCGAACTCATAACAACAAACTCATATATAAAACAGGAAATATCTCTCATATATTAGCAAGAATATTATTTTAAAATCAAGTTAATTTTTTTTCTCATAATTTCGACAGTTAATTTTGGATGCACAAATAAAAGCAATCCTTTTCTTTTAAAAACTTTTTTTCTAGATATAATAAAATATAATATTTTATTTGAATACAATGTCATTAGCAAAAAAATACAATAAAGCTCAATGATAAATTTTCCTTAATGCAGATATCAATTTCTGTGCGTTAAAAAATACATTGTGTTAAAAACAGGTATTTGTTATGTAACTGATAAGTTATTATAAATATAATTAAAATAAACTATTTAAAAATATCAATTCTCAATCATTAAATAAAAATTAATGGACAGAATCAATCATGTAAAGGCATCAATTTTTTTCAAAAGATGATTGATGGCGATTTATTTATTTTCTTTTTTTAAAGTAAAGAAAAATGTTTTCCTACATCCATTCATCACACTGCATAAATAAAAAAACCTCTTTAACTTATTTATTAATTTAGTTCAAACAAATTAGAACGCTGAGATAATTGACCTTTTAGCTTTAAACTTACTTTTTGCGATTTTGTAATTAAAATGAAAGAAAATAGCGACTTGCAAGCTGCACCTAATACATTAACATTTCTCATAATAAACAAAGTGATGTGTCGAAATATAAATTAGTAAGTTGAAGCTTTAGTTGTTGCAAAATTTTACACTTAGGCACTATGGTTTATATCTTTTCGCCAACTTCAACGCACAAGTGTAACATTAACAGCAAATCGGTACGCATTTTACGAAGTTGTTCGGTAATTAAACTTTATTTATTATAAAATAAAATTTGATTTACAATAAAAGAAAAATTAATCACAAAGGATAGATCTGGTTATGATTAGAAATATTTTTAAATTATAGTATTTTAACTGGGGCATGATGACCGAGTGACTAGCGCTTCTGGCGATGAGTGCCACAGGTTTTCGAATCCCGACGGTGCTACTTATGTTTTGTGGCTCGCCATCCACTTTAAACCGTAGGAACTGGTCTAATAATGTCTGTAGAGCGCTGGACATGGGGCTGCTAACCCTACCCCGTAAAAGAAAACATCTCTCGTCTCGAAATCTGCAGTAGGCAGACGGCCTTCGCCCATCATGAGGTTGTTGCGCCAATGATAATGGTGATGTTTGAATATCTGTCAAAAGTTCTATTATATTACCGAAACATTTCTACAATGTAATGCTTTATTTTATAGATATTAATAATAATAAAGTTGAAATTATATTTCATTAAAATACCACTAATAATAAACGAAAAATAAATAATTAATACGTTAAAATTCTTTTGCATCATATATAACATCGTACTTTAAATTAGGAACTTCATATACTATATTATTATTATTATTATAAATTTATAAGGAAATAGTAATTAAAATATTTTAACAGACAAAATTGACCGCAAAAGATTGATCCTGGTACACTATTACGGTTAGAAATATTTTTAAAATGATGTATTTTAATTGACAAAATTGATCCCAACAGTTTTGGATTTATCTGGTAACAGTTTTACAGTTAAAAATATTTTAAAATACAGTATTATAACTGACAAAACTGACCGCAAAGGATTGATCTGGCACAGTATTACGGTTAGAAATCTTTTTAAAATACACCCACAAAGTAACTGGGATCTGATGACCGAGGGACTAGCGCTGTCGCGCTCGGTGCAACAAGTTTTCGAACAGGTATTTTTTCCACAGGTGCCATGGATGTTTGTAATGGTACGGAATCCACTTTAAACTTTAAGAATAATAATGGCTATAGAGCGTTGGGCGTAGGGCTGACAACCCTACCCCGTAAAAAGAAAACATCTCTCGTCTCGAAATCTGCAGTAGGCAGACGACCTTGGCCCATCATGAAGCCATTGCTCCAATGATGATGAGTATTTTAAGTAAACTTATGAGTTCTTTAATATCTTTCGAAACTATTATATTACCGAAATATTTCTACAATGTAATGGTTTATTTTATAGTTATTAATAACAATAGTAAAGTTGAAATTATGTAATTAAAATATCATTAGTAATAAACGTGAAAAATGAATCATTAATACTTAAAAATCTTTTAAATCATACATACATCGTACGTTAGCTTAGAATCTTCATATACTATATTATTATTATTATTTTAAATTTATAACGAAACTAGTAATTAAATTATTTTAACAGACAAAATCGACCGCAAAGGATTGATGTGCACTATTACGGTTCGAAAATTTTTAAAATGCAGTATTTTAACTGACAAAATTTACCACAAAGGATTGATCTTTTTACGGTTCGAAATATTTTTAAAATGCAGTATTTTAACTGACGAAATTTACCACAAAGGATTGATCTAATGATCTCTGCGAAATATTTTTAAAATTATATTTTAACTGACAAAATTTACCACAAAGATTGATCTGATACATGGTGGTTGGAAATACTTTAAATTTACAGTATTTTAACTGAACTTATGATTTTTTAATATATTTTAAAAGCTAATGTTTTAGCTCTGCTCATTTATAATTTAATGATCTCTGCTAACTTATTTTTGAAATATTTTTATAAAGCAATGCTTTGTACGTTTATTAATAACTGAATAAAGTTAAAATTATATTTAATTAAAATATCATAGTAATAAACGAGAAAAATAAATATTTTCTACGCTAAAAGATCTTTTAAATCACATATACACATCGTACGTTTGTTTAGAATCTTTATATTACTATAATATTATTAGTATTTTTTTTAGATTTGTAAAGAAATTAGAGTATAGAATTCTATAGCAGTAAAATATTTGCTCAGCAAAAATAAAAAACTGCATAATCTTCCTTACGTCACTTCCGAATTAATTGACGGTAATCTCGAAGATGAAAACATTTCTCAAAGATATTTAGAGTCATGATGGCCAATTGGCTAGCGCTCTGGCCTTTGGTACCTCATCTGGCGCTGGCCTTTGGCTTCAGGTTCGAATCGTAGTGGTGGTATGGATGTTTGTTAGGGATTCTGAATCCACGTTAAACTGTAGGTCCTTCTCTAACTAGCCCAAAGTGTGCACAAAATGACCGTAGAGCGACAAACAAAACCAAATCAAAGATATTTATAAACCGAAATTAATACGGAATTATATTTGAAATGTAAATACTATAAAACAAACATACCTCACTTCTGAGATGTGTTTGTGAGCTAAACATAACTTTAAAACAATAATGATATAAATAACTATTAATAATAATATAAATACAATAACAATATAAATAATATTTACCATAAATAACTTTTATAAATACTATGTGCATTCATTTTCATTTTTAATTATTTAGCTAATACTATTATTTTAATTGTTTGTTATGCTTATAACAATAAAAATTTTATCTCAAATACTTCTAATAAAGGATTTGACGTAACCAGTACGAAATTTTAACATTTTATTATAAAAAGCAATTTTAAAGTTCTGAAAAATCGACTACTAATCAACAACTTAAATATGCGTTTCCTTAACTTCACACAAGATTGTTTGTAGTGGTTCGGAATCTACTTTAAACTGTAGGTCCGGTCCCGGTCTGTTTCGGACTCGTGTGCACAAGATGACCGTAGAGCGAAAAACCAAATCTTAGCTTCTTACTGAAGAATGATATTGAAATGAGAGAATCAATACGAATTATAGTTATTAAATCTGACACTTTGTTTTAAAACTTCTTCCTTACAAAAATCGTACAATTCCGGTAATTTGTAATTTTTCATTTCGTTAACTGAAACTATAATTACTAAATTACCACAATTAAATTTAATTTTTAAAATAAATTCTGAAATTCAAAAATATTTCAAGAATTGGAATTGCTTAAATTTTTATAATTAACTTATTTTAATATAGGTTGTGTTATAGTAAAACCGTACAGTTGATTGTGTTAAGATGAATTATGGATTGGTAATCGCATAATTAATTAAATATTGGTAATCGCGTGATTAATTAGTATTGGTAATCGAGTGATTAATTAAGTATTGGTAATCGCGTAATTAATTAAGTATTGGTAATCGCGTAATCAATTAAGTATTGGTAATCGCGTAATCAATTAATTAATCGCGTAATTAATTATGGATTGGTAAACGCATAATTAATTCGCTAGTAATCGCGTAATAAATTATGAATTTGTTATCGCGTATTTAATTATGGATTGGTAATTAGAAATGTTTCGAAACCCGACAAATAAACCAGATTCAAAAGCTGTAAGAGAGATAATCCCAGTTGCCCAGTTGTGATTGGAGTTTCAGTAAATTAAATGCAGCGTAGAAGACTTTCCGTATACTGCATCTTGAATAACGCTGAATATACTATTCCTCTGCTATTCTTGAGGTGAATAACTTCAAGACAAAGTTCCTCGCATTTAAGAATAACAATAACGCTTTTATTATTGAGACTCGTAAATTTTTTATTTTTATTTTTTATGGAGTAATGTCGATTTAATAAACAATTATTCCTATTTTTATGTTATCATTACATAAGTATTTTTCATAAGTGGTTGCCATTTCTGTGTGTATGTTTTTAATTTCATATTTTCCTCTTAAAATTATAAAAATTCAAGTAAACTCAAGTAAAAGTATAAAAACTCAGTAAAAAAGTAAAGATTCAATATTTTAATGATAAGTTCTTATTGAATCTACGGGTTTGGAATTTAGACTCTAAAAATTCTATGGTAAATTTTTTTTACACTTATTCAATCAAAAGGTAGCAGTTTTAAGAAATAAAGAATTAAACTAAATATTTTTTTTCCTATTATTGTCGTCATACATTTTTTTTTTTTAAATATTTTTTCCTTTATATATCTATAATAAGATTTTAGATAATATTGGAAAAAATATTAATGTATAACTTATAAGATAATATTTAAGCCTGTTACTGATAAATCTTTATAAACATGCTATTTCTTCCAAAAATATGTTCTTCAAATGCACTGGAATGATCCAAATGCAAATTCTAAATATTAATAAAAAAATGTTCAAAATATTCTAATATAACTCTTAATAAAGCTATAATTCACTAATTCTTTATCTTCTTTTGTATTCTAATTCGATAAATAATGGCATGTTTTCTTCTTCATTGGCTCAACAGCCTGCCTATTGGCAAATAATGGCTTGTCTAATATTGGCAAATAATGGCCAGTCATGTATACATTAATCATCCTAGTTATTTTGTTTAGGGACCTGATTGCCGAGTGGCTAGCGGAACTGGCGCTCGGTATCACAGGTTTCGGGTTCGTATCCTGGTGGTGCCGTAGATGCTTTGTAGTGTTTCGTTATAATTCACTTTAAGCCATAGGTCTTTGTGACTGTAGAGCGTCACAAGCCCAATCAGACTTCTCTCCCACATCATTCCCAAACTGTAAAGGGGTAACTCAGCTCTAGGCACAGTGATGTGGGTGATGATGTAGTAATAGTAGTGGTAGTTCGGAATCCCCGGTCTATATAAAACCGGTATGCAAAAATTGACCGTAAAGCGACAAACCAATCCTAGGAAAATGTGTATTCGATTAAGTCATAGTTTCTTTTTAAAGGAATATATAACTACTTATTTGGCGTTAAAAAGATGTTCAGAAAGTCTAATATTGCCCTTTTTTATCTGGTAGCCGCAACTTAGAAAACATGTATTTTTGTTGCCAAATTTATGAATGTTTTCATGAAATTGGCAGTACCTACAGCCAGTAATCAAACGAGTTAAACTGATATCTAGGCATTGCAATACCGGTACCGAATACCGGTATTTTGAGCCATTTGTACAATCTTGTAATACCGGTATTCACAAGTTTAAATACCGTTTTTTCGGTATTTACTAGAAATTTAGAATCCTTATCTGTGAAATTCTTATTCTATAACAAATTCTTATTCGTATTCTATTCTCCACCAAACCTATCCACATTCAGAAGAATTCGGTACAGTTATCGAAGATTACGATGACACTAATGTCGATAGTGAAAAGGAATTGTCTCTTGAACAAAAATTAGAATTGGCGATAACTTAAAAAATTTCAGCAAACCAAAATACAATACAGAAATCAGCTATATCCAAAGCAATCAGACGGAAATAGATTTATTTGAAGAGGAGGGATTTAGAGGTAAATACTTGGAAAAAGTATATCGTGCATTGCTAACAGTACCACCCACTAGCGTAGATGCTGAAAGAGAGTTTTCGACAGCTAGTAATTTTTGCACAAAATTACGTTCAGGCTTAATGATAGTACAGTTGATGCATTATGTTTTTTAAGATCACATTTCAAAAATTTGTAATAGTACCACAGACTGAATAGTGATATTTACAATTTTTTGTGATTTAAATAAATAAGACTTTCCTTTACTTTTTGTGATTCATTATATACTGTTATAATTTATAAGTTGCAATTTTTTTTTTTTTTTTTTTGTGATATTTACATTCTCTAATAAAACTGGCAAACAAAAAAAAAAAACACCTGCGTTTTCTTTCTTTTACTAAAATGTCTACCACCGGTATTAAGATCTAAAAAAAATACCGGAATACCGGATATTGAACTGATATTTGGTTCTTGGATATTGCATGTATATATTATTAATCCCTACTGATATCATATGGTGAGTTATGTCTTGAAGAAGTCAGTATCGTTGTCAAAAAATGGCAGCATGCCGATTCCTAAACTGGTAGAAAATGATCGTTGTAAAAATCATATTATTAAGATGTTTTCTCAAAGGAATATATATATGTTAAAAATATGCTCAGAAGGACAAATATTTTCCTTTTTTTGGTAGGCGCAATTTAGAAACACGTATTTTTTTTGCAACCAGAAGGACAAATATTTTTTCCTGATTTTATCTGGTAGGCGTTGTAAAAATCAATTTAGAAGACACGTATTTTTTTTTTTTTTCAACCATGGCATTTTTTTTTTTTTTTTTGTATTGCTTTGTTTCCAAATTTATCAATCCCATCGTGAATTTGGCAGCATTACAGACAATAATCGAACTGATTAAACTGATATCATATGGTGAATATTGTTTACTCACGTGTGGGACATGAAAAATTATGAAATTATGTGTTTGCGGTCACCGTTAGTTACAGCTTTTCATCAAACTTAAGAATGCTTGGAAAAATAAAAAGAAATGATTAATTTTTAGTAAATTGCAGATGATTAAACATTTTCACGTTTCATTTAATAAAGAACGAACTCAAAAAGAAAAGATATTAAAAAGCAGAAAAATCATAAATAGTTTCGGTAATACTCAAAAGGTGGCGCTTTATCTGTCCACAAAAATTATTTTTTCTCTTTTTTTTATTAGCAAGATTCGAAGTCGTGGACTTGAATGGTCCAGTGGCTAACGCTCTGGCGTTCGGTATCACAGGTTTCTTGTTCGAGTCCCGACTGTGCCATGAATGTTTGTAGTGGTTCGAATCCACTTTAAACCGTAGGTCGCGGTCTAACAGGATTTTAGAGCGTTGCGGCGATAGTGTTACCCCGCGTCCGTAGCTTACCTTCAAGCTGCGCCCACCTCCTGGGTAGTGCTAAGTGAGTAACGTCGGTGTAGCGCATGCCTTAAGGCATCCAAGACAAATGTCTAAGTGTTTACAAGCTGCATTAGAACAAAAAAAAAATATTCAAATTCGTTGTATAATGACGTGAAATGCAAAATTCCGCATGTGAGTTAAGGGTAGACTTAGTCTTCATATATCCCACATACTGGATTATCGCAAATTGTTAACAAGTAGCACCACAGCCAAAACACAGTTATCGAACGGATTAAACTGATATCATATGGTGAATATTGTTAACACATATGTGTTGTGTGTGACATAAAGTACGGAATTATGTATTTGCGATCACCGTTAATTACAGTTTTTCATCAAAATTAAGCATATTTGGAAAAAGAAAATAATTAATTTTTAGTAAATAGCGGTTGATATGTTTAACATCGGAAAAATTCGCGTTTGATTGAATAAAGAACGGAAGGCAAAAAAGAAAAGCAAGCAGAAAAAAACAAATAGTTTTGGTAATACTCAAAAGGTGGCGCTTTATCTATCTTCAAAAACTAATTATTTTTTTTTTATTAACAATATTTCAAGTCGTGTCATAATGATGTGAAAAACTAAATTCCGCATGCGAGTTAATGATAGACATAATCATCATATCTACCACATACTGAATTATCGCAATTGCTAACAAGTAGCACCGCATCCAAACGCAGTAGTTGAATGGATTAAACTGATATCATATGGCGAATATTATTAACACATGTATGTGACATAAAATATTACGAAATTATGTATTTACAAGCACCGTTAATTACAGTTTTTTTAAACAAAAATAAGAATGTTTGGAAAACAAAAAAGTTGGTTAATTTTTAGTAAATAGCGGATGTTATTTTTAATGTCTGAAAAATTCATGTTTGATTGAATAAGGAACGGAAGGCAAAAAAGAAAAGGCATTAATACAGCAGAAAACTCAAAAGTAGTTTCGTTAATACTCAAAAGGGGGCGCTTTATCTGTCAACAAAATTTATCTTTTTTTTTTTTTTTATTAGCAATATTCGAAGTAGTGGTATAATGATAATTCTTCATGTGAGTTAATGATAGACTCAGTCATCATATTTCCTACATACTGAATTATCACAATTGTTAACAAGTAACACCCCAGCCAGTAATCGGACGGATTAAAATCTGGTAAATTTGGAAAGCAATACATTGTTTGTTTTGTCGCTCTACGGCCATTTTATGCACACTTCGGCTAATTAGACCGTGATCTACAGTTAAACGTGGATTCTGAACCACTCACAAACATCCATGCCACCTCCAAGATTCGAACCTAAAGCCTGAGCTACCAAAGGTCAGAGCGCTAGCCAATCGGCCACCTTCAAGTTGGAAGTAATTAAAATAAAACATTAGATATAGCTCATACAACAGTTAATAAAAGTTATTATGATTAATATTATTTTTAGCTATTTATTATTATTATTTTAAAATTATTATGTTTTTAAAATCTCATTATGTTTAGGCTAGCAATAGCATCAATTAGCCTAGCAATAAAATAGCATAGATGCAATAGGCAAGCAATAGCATCTCACTTCTGAGATGCTATTGCTTGTTTTAAAAAAAATTTAAAAAAACATGTCTCACATGTTTTTTTTTTTTTTTTATTTAGAATTCAAATCTAATTCCGTATTAATTTCGGTTTATAAATATCTTTGATTTGGTTTGATTGTCACTCTACGGTCATTTTGTGCACATTTTGGGCTGATTAGACCGGGACCTACAGTTTAACGTGGATTCCGAACCATTCACAAACATCCATGCCACCACCAGAATTCGAACTTAAAAGCTTGTGGTATCAATGGCCAGAGCGCTAGCCAATTGGCCATCAGGCAGCGAGAGAGTTAAAAGATGGAACTGTTGTGATGCTAATTTACATAAGAAATATTTCACCTTCATCGTAAATGGGGTGGTGCTTAATGTTATTAATGCCATTAGTTTTAAATAAAATTTTGCAATAGTGAATCTTGCTTTACGTTTAGTACTGCGCGAAATAGTGACTTTTCAAATATTAAAATAATGGATGCATTCTTTTGTGAATCGAAAATTATATTCATCAATTTAATAATGTTAATAATTTAATATAATTATAATTATTTAATAATTAATCCATAATAATTTAAATAATGTTTTCATTTCGTATGTAAGATATTGAGGATTTTCTCTATAAAACGATGGATAGGTGAGCGATGGTCTCTTCGAAATTGGAAACTTACTCCGAAATCCAAAGCTGCCTGATGCCCAATTGACCCGCACTCTGTCCTTCAGTGCTTCAGGTTCAAAACTTGGTGGTGGTTTGAAATCAATGTTAAACTGTAGGTCCCGGTCTAATTAGCCCAAAGTATGCACGAAAATGACCGTAGTGCGACAAACCAAAACACACAAAAATGATCCCGAATAGAATAGAAAACTTCCATATCAGGACAAGCATAGACACTATAAATTAAACAGAAAAACGCTGAATTTGCTATATATGTCGTACTAATGCAGGTCCTGTGTTGTCCAGGTTCAGATACGGGCTCAACAAAACTGTCCTGACTTCCAAGAAAGCGTGAAACGATTTGAGAGTCTTACTTAAAGTAATTTTGAATATTAGAGAGTTTCTGCATACCGTATTTTGGACGTCCGTTAGTTTTTTTTCTCCCTAGCGCGCATGCTCATAGGAAGCATTATTACAGATACGCATGCGCAATTTCCTGAGCATGAGCACTAGGGAGAAAAAGCTAACGGACGTCCAAAATACGGTATGCAAAAACTTTCTATTATCCCGTTTTACTACTTTTATTTTCACGTTAAAATCTAATATTTAACTTGTTTAATGTTGTTTATTTTTGCTTTTTTTAATATTACTTTCTTTTTTTTTTTTTCCTTTTTAAATTATTTTTAACCTGTTTTATAAGAACTACCGTCGCTTTCGTTAAATTTTTAGTTCTTGAGATTACTAACTTTTGTATTTCAGATTATTGAACTCTTTCAAAGATGTTTTTTTTTTTGGAATTGTATAGTAAAATAATGACTTCATAAAAAGAATGTTGTTTCCATTTTTTTTTAATACTTTTATTGTCTTGGGGTGTGGTTGAGGAAGTTCGTTGTAAGTTTTTAATTTGAAAAAAAATCGCGAATTAAAAAAAAAAAGTTTAAGAACTATTGCTCTAGGAGAAGGCGCTGCGGTGATTTATTGGAAATTTTGGATTATTTGAAATTGTTGCAAATTTTGCTTGTGTAATTTCTGGGATTTTTTTTTTATGCTTTTATGATATTTTCTTTTTTAATTGATAATAATTGCTTGAATGGCCGAGTGGATATCTCTCTGGCGCTCAGGTTTCGGGTTTAAACTCAGGCGGTGTCATGGATGTTTGCAGTGGTTCGGAATCCACTTTAAACCGTAGGTCCCAGTATAATAAGATTGTAGACAGTTGGATGTAGGGCTGATAACTCTACCCCTTAAAAAGAAAAACATCTCCTACCTTGAAATTTGCCAGTAGGCAGACGACCTTGGACTACCATGGGGCTGTTATGCCAAAGGAGATGAAGAAACTATACTAATTATATTTTGGATGTTCTATTTTCTTAATTAATACGCCTTTTTAATCTAATGTTTAATTTATTAATTTCTTTAGCGTTGTTATGATAAATAAATTGCTGGTTTTTTCATGCAGAAGCCAAATATACTTAGACAGTTATCTTTAAGCCATAAGCAACGGTTGCACCGACGTTACTCATTTAGCATTATCCTGGGGGAACGTAGCTTGAAGATATGCTACGGGCGCGAGTAACACTACCCCCACAACGTTCCACGATCCTGTTAGGCCGGGACCTATGGTTTAAAATAGATTCTGAACCGCTACAAATATCCATGGCACAACCGGGACTCGACCCCGAAGCCTGTGGCATGGAGAGCTACTCACCCGGCCTTCAGGCCCTTTTTAATAAGCATCAGTTTTACTACTAAGGGTAATAAGCAGCTTTCCTTTAGCGAATGCTGAAAACTGAATCAATTCAAGACATAGCTCTACGATCATATTAGTAACTACTAATACTAATACTACTATTACTACTACTACTACTACTACTACTACTACTACTACTACTACTACATCACTGTGCCTAGAGCTGCATTGCCCCTATACAATTTGGAAATGATGTGGGTGAGAAGTCTGATTGGGCTCTATGACGCTCTACAGTCATATGAGACCGGGACCTGCGGTTTAAAGTGGATTCCGAGCCACTACAAACATAAATGACACCAGCGGGACTCGACCAGAAACCTGTGGCACCCAGCACCACAGTACCACTCACTGGGCCATCAGGCCCCAATAAATCGATGTTAAATTGTAATTTTCTATTAAAACAAAAAAAAAAAAAAAAAACTTTAAGAGATTTATAATTTCTATACATCAAATAAATTAATTTAACTCTTAAATAGTTAATATATTGACTTCATTGCAATTTTTCTTTTTTATTACTTTTTATTATGTATAAATTTCTGAATAAATTGCATAATTTGTATTGTATAAAAATTTTATTATAAATTTATATATTTAAAAATTAACAAATTTAATTAATAGCCATCACGCAAGAAATGAAAAAAAAATCGTGAGTCACTTCTTATAATGGTAAATGACCTCACTGAAAAAAAAAAAAAATAGATTCAGAAAGAAACAAAAGTGCAGCTTCGAGAAAAACAACAATACAGATACATTTATCATCTTACGATTGTTGTTAATTTGTCTCTTTTCTTTTTATAAGTTGTAAGAATTCTAAAACAGAATGGGCGTTATTAAAATATCACACTAGATAAGAATATAAAAGAAATATATATATATATATATCAAACCTTCATCTTTCCACGCAGGGGCTCGAATCAAAACTTTTATATGCGGAGCCCCACTGTGCCATCGGTTTTGACAAAAGCCGCTTTTATCAGCCAATGTCAAGACACAAACGGATCATTCGTTAAACCTTCTCATCTCTTGACTAACAAAATTTTTTTGCATTTGTTCTCCCAATGCAATTCATCTTGGCTGTCATCTTTTAGTTTGGGCAGGTTATTAGTTATTATTCATTGCTGTTAGAGCATCCGTAAATTTGTTTAATTGTCATGGAGTATTGTTTTGTGGATGAAATAAACCAGTTTATTTATCGAAAGTGAATCTGATATTATATCATTTTTTAAATTTATAACTCAAATATTACTGATACAATGTGTTTGTGACTAAAATAGGCACAAATTAAAAACAAAAAAAAACACGCTTAAAAAATGCGTAAGTTAAAACATAAATGATACTTAAAATACATCAATCAAAGTACTGTAATATTCAGTACCTGTATTCATCTTCGCTGTCATATTTTTTTAGATTTGTGAGGTTATTAAGTTATTATTCATTACTGTTAAAGCATCCGTAAATTTTTAAATTGTCATAGAGTATTATTTTTTGATAAAAAATAAAACAGTTTATTTTATCAAAAGAGTATCTGATGTTCTACCATTTTTTAAACTTATTATACCTCAAATATAGCCGATATCGTCTGTTTCTGACTAAAATAGACATAAAAGCAATAATTCGGAAATGCTTATGTACTACTGTGCCCAAAAAGTAAGACCAATTATTTTGTTTTCAAAAACTCTTTTACTTATTCTTCCAAATTTATTTCCTCGTCTTCAGAGTAATCCCTCCGACACAATGCACTTATGCCAACTTTTTTTTTTTCCAATCCTGAATGCATGCTAAAAAGTCGTCGGCAGGGATGGCCTTCAAAGCTCGCACCGATTCATGTTAAATCTCTTCAATCGACTCAAAACGGTGTCCCCGGAGTGGTCTTTTGAGTTTACGGAATTGTCAGAAGTCGTACGGTACTAAATCAGGTGAATATGGTGGTTGTCCAACGATATGGGTTTCATTTTTTTGGCGAACATGTCACGAAGAATCAATGCAGTGTGAGCTGGCGCATTATCGTGATGCAAAAACCAAGAGTTGTCTTTCCATAAATGTGGCCTCTTTTTGCGAATAGCTTCACGCAAACGAAGCATAACACTCAAATAATATTCCTTGTTGACAGTTTGGCCCGGCGGAAGGAATTCATAATGCACCACACCACGGTAATCGAAGAAAACAGTCAACATGACATTGATTTTTGAGCGACTTTGCCGTGCTCTTTTCGATATTGCTTCACTTTTGGCACGATATTCGCTCGATTGATCGTTTGTTTCCGGATATTAAGCATAAATGCAAGTGTCATCTCCAGTTCTGATGCACTTCAACTTATCCTGATAGTCAGAAAGCATTGTTTCACACACTTAAAAGCGACGATGTTTTTCCAAAAAATTCAGTGTTTCGGTACCAATCGAGATTTGACGCGTTTGAGGCCCAAAACATCTTTTAAAATGGAATTGACAGATCCTTTTGAAATTCGAACATTAACAGCAAGGTTTCTAATTGTAAATCGACAGTTTGCAAGCATCAAATCTTTTTTTTTGAACGTGAGCTTTGTCGGTTGAGGTTGATGGTCGACAGAACGCTCTTCGTATTCAACGCGTTTTCTGCCTTCTTTGAACTGTTTATACCACTTGTAAACATTTCTTTCCGATATAGTTTGTCACCGAATGCCTTCTGTAGCATTCTATACCGCACACGAATATTCATTCCGCAAATAGAATTTAATGCAAATTATTTGCTCAATTAATTCAGGCATTTCAAAAAATCGCTGAAATCATTCAATCACACAAATTGCGAATCTCACAAACCAAGCGTAACTCAAACAATAACTATTTTGACGTGAAATTTCAAACAGATGTCAAGGACAGTACCAACAACCTAAAAAAGAAAAAAAAAATGAAATTCCATATGCCCGGGAATTTTAAATTGAAAATTGCTTTTACTTTTGGGGCACAATAGTAATTCGTAAATATTTATGTACATCTACAGAAGTACCTGTATTCATCTTCGTTGTCATATTTTTAGTTTTGTGAGGTTATTAGTTATTATTCATTCCTGTTAGAGTATCCGTAAAATGTGTGTAATTCTCATAGGCATGAGTGAAATTAATTGGTTTAAATACTTTAATTTTTTTTAATTTATTATGTAGCCGTATGTATTTTAAATGTAGCCGACATTGTGTGTTTGTGACTAAAAAAACATAAGTTAAAGTAATTGTTTAAATGCTTTAATTCTTTTTTTAAAAATTATAACTGAAATATAGCCGACATCGTGTGTTTGTAAAACTAAAGTAGTCACTTACGTTTGTTTGTCACAAAATAGACATAATTTAAAGCAATTGATTTAAATGCTTTAATTCTTTTTAATTTATTATAACTCAAATACAGCTAATCGTGTATTTGTCACAAAATAGACATAAAAAATAATTGATTTAAATGATTTAATTCTTTTTTTAATTTATTATAACTCAAATGTAGCTGGCATCGTGTGTTTGTGACTAAAATAGACATAAAATAATTGATTTAAATGCTTTAATTCTTTTTTAATTTATCACAGCTGGCATCGTGTATTTGTCACTAAAATAGACATAAAATAATTGATTTAAATGCTTTTTAATTCTTTTTAATTTATTATAACCGGCATTGGTGTGTGTTTGTCACTAAAATGACATAAAATAATTGATTTAAATGATTTAATTCTTTTTAATTTATTATAAAAATATAGTTGGCTTAACATAAAAGTTCAAGTAATTGGTTTAAATGCTCATGTACATCTACAGAAGTACATGTAATATTTATTTATAGATGTAAATTGCCAAAAAATGTTAGTCCACAAGGAGTGGTCAGGAAATGACCTTGACTAACACCTCGCGCGGTGAATGTTTTAACGAAATTAGCTATTCATTAGCTTCGTGACACAGAACGGGTTTAAGTGACATCGACTTTTGAATTCTGCGTTAACTTACGTATAATTGCAGCTATTATATCGAAATTTGTTATAGTATTTGCTGATTAATAAAATAATAAGAATTAATTAATCATAACAGAAAAACTATATAAAAGAAATTATTAAAATTCGTTATAAATTTTGACACTTTTATTTTGAGTGATATTGTTCATATTTGAAATAATCATCAAAAATTAACTCACGGCTCGTAATTAGTCTAACGTTTAATAAGAGTGTTTGGCGTAAATATGTTTTTCAATTGAACTTATTGATGTATCAAAATGTAGGGTGTTTTGCTGGCCTGATGGCGCTGTTGGTACCACTAATCTCTGGCCGTTGGTACCACAGACTTCAGGTTCGAATCCTGGAGGTGGCATGAATGCTTATTAGTGACTCGGAATTGGGGCCTGATGTCCGAGTGGCTAGCGCTCTGGCACTCAGTGCCACAGGTTTCGGGTTCCCGGGTGGCATGGATGTTTGCAGTAGTTCGGAATCCACTTTTAGCCGCAGGTCCCGGTCCCATATGACCGTAGAGCGTCACAGAGCCCAATTAGCTTCTTGTCACCCACATCATTCTAAGCTGTAAAGGGGTAACTCAGCTCTAGGCACTGTGATGTGGTGTGGTGGTGGTTTTGTAGTAGTAGCAGTGGTTCGGAATCCACGTTAAGGTCCCTGTTTACTTAGCCTAAAGTGCGCACAAATGACGAGCGACAAACCAAACCGAAAGTGTGTTTTGAAAAACAAAGTTGGATGGATAGCACCCAAGGCAAATATTATAGAATTAAATTATTATAGATAAAGATACTAATATTGTATATTATTATAGATAAAATTATTATAGAACCCTAAATTCTTATTATATTCTGAGTGTCAGACTAATGATATTTCACAATGGCATACAGAATCAAACAGTTAATGTCAGTTTGTGATGTGTGATGTAATTTTTCTTTTGCACGTCATCAGGAGAACATTATCGAAACATTCTTGTCAAACATTTATACTATGTCATTTTCTAGTAAAAAAAGGCAACACCGGCAGTTGCGTCGGTGGTGGATTGTATATAACTGTAAGATGAGACTCACTGATGTAACAACAATAATATTTTTGTACTGATGTAACAATAATATCACTGATGTAACAACAATATGTATTTTTTCAAAAATTTTATTTATGAAAAATTACAAAAGTGTTGCCACAATATTTGAACATAAAATACACTTCGCTTCTCTACAGGCTTTAAACCAGAGAATAGTGAATAAAAGTGGGAAAAAAAGTTCGAAAGAAGTTTAAGAAAATAAAAATGGACAAAATCAATAATAATTTCAACATTACGACTCGTGGCTCCGCTGATGGGGAGTATTAAGGTTCAATCCGCTGGCAGCAATATTGTAGACACTGTTTCAAAACGAGGAGATTTGATGTCGATTTGAAGTTTGCATCTTTCATTTGTCAGACAGACTTCCTGGTGGGAGTTTCTCGGGTTTTCTAAGGCACAGTCAGGATTTCTTTGAAAATAATGTAAGGACCAGAATTTGTAACTGTCAAAAATGTTTCTAATAATTTTTACCAGTTTTGAGATACCATATTCTAAAAATCTCAGGTATGCCAGTTAATCGAAAGTCTTGACTTTCTTTTATTTCCGATTGTTGCCATTCTGCAACGTGAAATTTTTACCTTCCGGTGAAAACCGGATAAAAAATATTATTTAATAGACAATTGTCTTGAATGCCTTTAGGCAAGCGCTGCACAGACGTTACTCACTTTGCATTACCCAGGGGGTAAGCTTGAAGATAATCTACCGACACGAGATAGCACCCCAACGCTACGCTGTTAAACCGGAACCCGGCTTAAAAGTGGATTCCGAACTATACGAACTATAATCTATAACATACGAACATCCACGGCACCGCTGGGACTCGGGCAAACCGAGATGCAGAATAGCCACTCGGTCATTCAGGCCCATGGGACATTTATTAAAAAATAATGTATTACCCATAGTTTAATCATATGTACTATTTATTTAATTATCTTTTGTATTGATATTTATAGTTGTTCACATCCTGTAAAAATATATTTAAAGGAAAAATATATTAATTTTATATCACATTGAATTTTATTTATTCATATTTTTTCGAAGCGTCAGAAATATGATGGCTTTGTAGCTAGTATTAATTTTAAACATTCATCATTAATTAAACTGCATTGTAAATCAGAAATTTATTATGGATAACATAATGTTGTCATTTGAAATCGATGTCGCCAAAATATTAAGCTAACAAAAAGCAAAAATTAATTATCATTTTAATATTAATTAATTTCTCAAAGATCGCAAACAAGTTTCATTTTATTTTAGTATTAAATAAATATTAAATTCTATGCAGCGCATTTTGTTAATATTTACGATATGTCAATACTACTGAGCCCAAAAAGTAAGACCAATTTTTTTTTTTTTTCAAAAACTCTTTTTATTTGTTCTTCCAAATTTAGTTCATCGCCTTCAAAGTAATCCCCTCCGGACACAATGCACTAATGCCAACTTTTTTCCCAATCCTCAATACATGCTAAAAATCATTGGTCGGGATGGCCTTCAAAGCGCGCGCCGATTCACGTTGAATCTCTTCAATCGACTCAAAACGGTGTCCCCGGAGTGGTCTTTTGAGTTTAGTGAATAGCCAGAAGTCGCACGTGTGAATACGGTAGTTGTGGAACTATTTGGGTTTCATTTTTTGGAAAAAGTCACGAAGAATCAATGCAGTGTGAGCTGGCGCATTCAGTGTTTTTGGTATCAATTGCGTTTGAGGCCCAAAATGGAATTGACCGTTCCTTTTGAAATTCCAACATCATCAGCAAGGTCTCTAATTGTAAATCGACGATTTGCATGCACCAAATCTTAAATTTTTTGAACGTGAGCTTCGTCGGTTGAGGTTGATGGCCGACCAGAGGGCTCTTTGTCTTCAACGCGTTCTCTGCCTTCTTTATCAGTTTATACCACTTGTAAACATTTCTTTCTGATATAGGAATGCTCCCCGAATGCCTTGTGCAACATTCTATACGTTTCCGCAAATAAAATTGAATGCAAGTTCTTTGTTCAATTAATTCAGACATTTCAAAAGTCGCCGGAATCAGTTTTAGCGTCTCACAAAGCCAAGCGTAACGAAATACAAATAAATATTTTAACGTTTAATTTTACACAGATGTCAAGAACAGTGCCAGCAACGTAAAAAAAAAAAAAAAATGAAATTCATATATCCCCGGGAATTTTAAATTAAAAATTGGTCTTACTTTTTGGACACAATAGTATCAAATTGTTCTATATCTTCTTTTAGATTGTTCATAATTAATTAATTAAAAACTAATTTAAATTATAAGGAATGTAGATTTTTAAATTAAATTTCACTTTTTCAGTTAATAAGTTATCCGAAATTATCGCAGAAATATAAATATAAATAATGATTCCAATTAAAAAGTTAATTTGAAGAATGAAAAATGAATTTCTTTCTTAATATGTTTGTGATTTATTTTGTCCTTGAAACAAATTTACAGAAATCTGCTCAAAAAAACAAATAAAATAATAATAAATAGTTTTTCCTTATTTATATGAAATCATGGAATGCTAAATATTAAGGAAATGATGTAAATTAAAAAAAAAAAAAAAAAAATTTAAATGGGGAAACCTACTTGGCAGGTACAAAAATGTAATAAAAAATTATTAAGATTTTAAATACTTGAAAATGTGACTTAACGAGAGTTTTTCCACATTATTATCATAAATAAATAAAAATATTTTGTAATAAAATGGCTAACGTTTCTATAAATGGGAAATAATTCTGCAAATTAAGTAGCGAAAATCTTTATTAGTGTAATTTTATCGCAATATCTTCAGTCAATTATTTGTGAAATTCAATCAACACTTAACATTATATTCAATTGCAAGTTCAGTTGCTGAAATCGAATTAAATTAAGAATTAAAATTAAGAATTTAATTTAATTTTATATATAGGATATATTATTTATCCTTTTTTCAAATTACAAAGATACCTTATTGATATTTTTTAAAGAAAAAAAATGCCTTTTTTATAAAAAAATAATGAAAAAGGTTTAAAATAATAAAAAAATTAGAAAAAATGAGGTGGGGGGGAGGGGAACCTACTAGGTAGCTACAAAAATTTTAAATATATATATATATATATATCAGATTTTAAACACTTCAAAAATGTAGCATAACAAAAGTTTTGCCATATTATTATTATAACTAAAAATAATTTTTTTAATGTTATGGCTTATGTTTCCATAAGAACTTGTGAAATAGCATTGCAAAGTAAGTAACGAAAATTTTTAGTAACATAATTTTATCAAAATATCTTCTGTCAATTATTTTTTTTTGAAATTTAATCATTATTTAATAATCTATTCAATTTCAATTGCTGAAATAAACTTTTAGTGCTACATTACAAAGATTACTTTTTAAAGATTTTTGCAATTATTATAAAAAAATAACTTTATTTGGATGGTACCTTGATGCCACATTTCTTTTAAACCAATCTAAGCTATAGTTTTCATCATAAAAACTAATAATAATTATTTAACTATTAGTTTTCATCATGAAAACTACTAATAATTATTTCATTAATAATTTCGTCGGAAAACTAATAATAATTATTTCACTATTAGTTTCCATCAAGAAAAACTAATAATTATTTAATTATTAGTTTCATCATAAAAAATAATAATTATTTCATTATTAGTTTTCATCATGAAAAATTATAATTTTGAATAATTACTTCCATTATTTATATATTTTATCTATGTATTATTATTATTATACATATTATTATTATTACTTCATTTATATATATATATATTTGGTTTGGTTTAAATAAATAAAATATATATATATATATATGTAATTGTTAGGTTTTTAATTTAAAGATTTTTTTCAGTGTCAATATCAAATTATCTAGTTTTCTTTTTCAATTTTATGTAATACTTGTAAAATAAAAGAAAAACTGATATTAAATTTTATTTTTCTTATGAATTTATTCCGTAGATTTAATTAAAGTTATATATTTAGAAAAATTATTTCTATTTTTATAGACAATTTTTTTTTTTATTAAGGTCTGTTTTAAATAAAAACGATGTTTAGATTTTTGATTTAGGAAACAATTTTAAAGTCATTAACAAATTATTTAGATTTTATTTTCAATTCTTAATATGATATATAATACATGTTGTAAATTTCATTTGTTTTTAATCTATTCTTCAGTATTTGTTATGAAACCTATTTGGATAAATTATTTCATCGATAATGATAATTATTTCTATTGAGGTTTGGTATACTTTTACAATAATAAACAATGTGTTTATTTTAAGGTTTATTATTTAATAGATAGTTTCAATGTAGTAATCAAATTATTCTCTTTTCATTCTTAATTATATAGAAAGCCTAATTTATGTTTATTTATACTTTAAATCGAATCCGTAGCTTTTACTATGGCAAATTATTTAGAATAATTCCGTTTCTTAAATACAAATTTTTCTATTAAGGTTTGTTTTAAATAAAAGAATGTGTATATTTTTAGATTTCTAATTTAGGAATAACTTACAATGTTGATATTAAATTATTTAGATTTTATTTTCAATTTTTGATTTGATATATAACTCCTATATTAAGTTTTATTCCTATTTAAAATCTAATTCACAATTTTATTATTAAAACTAATTATTTAAAACAATTATTTTCAGTTTTATTGACGGATTGTTCTATCAAAGTTTGGTTTAAATAAACAATGCGTAGATTTGAGGTTTCTAATGCAGGATACAATTTCAACATCAATTACAAAATATTTGGATTTTCTTTTAAATTATTAAAATAACATAGAAATTGATTATTTATTTATAATTAATTTATATAGATTTATTTTGTAATTGGAATTTTATCCGTAATTTTTTCTGTGTTATAACTACTATTTGGAACAATTACTCCATTCAGAATGATAATATTCTGATAAATTTGATAGGATAATAAATTTTTCTAATGACGATAACTTTTTATAAATTTGATATAACTTTTTCTAATGATAATAAATTTTTCTAATGATGATAAATCTTATAAATGATATGATAATAAATTTTTTTTTTAAGGATTATAAATTTTTATAAATTTTATATAATAAACTTTTCTAATGATGATAAATTTCATAAAATTCATATGACGATGAATTTTTATAAAATTCATATGACAATAAATTTTTCTAATGATGATAACTTTTATAAATTTGATATGATAATAGATTTTTCTATTGATGATAAATTTTTATAAATTTAAAAAGATGATAAATTTTTATAAACTTGATATGATAATAGATTTTTCTAATGATGATAAATTTTTATAAATTTAAAAGATGATAAATTTTTATAAATTTAAAAAGATGATAAATTCTTATAAATTTTAAACGATGATAAATTTTTATAAATTTTAAATGATGATAAATTCTTATAAATTTTGAATGATGATAAATTTTTATAAATTTAAAAGATGATAAATTTCTATAAATTTGACATGGTGATAAATTTTTATAAATTTTAAATGATGATAAATTTTTATAAATTTTAAATGATGATAAATTCTTATAAATTTTGAATGATGATAAATTTTTATAAATTTTAAAGGATGATAAATTTTTATAAATTTGACATGGTGATAAATTTTATAAATTTTAAATGATGATAAATTTTTATAAATTTGACATGGTGATAAATTTTTATAAATTTTAAATGATGATAAATTTTTATAAATTTTAAATGATGCTAAATTTTTATAAATTTTAAATGATGATAAATTTTTATAAATTTGGCATGATGATAATTTTTATAAATTTGACATGATGATAATTTTTTTTTATAAATTTCATAAGATTATAACTTTTTCTAAGGACGATAAATTTTTATAAATTTAATGATAAATTTTTTCTATAAGTTTTGGTTTAAATAAAATAATACCATGTGTATATAATTTAGGAGACAAATTCTACGTCGAAATTAAATTAATTAGATTATCTTTTCAGTTCTTAATACTATATCATACTATAAACCGATATTAAATTTTATTTAAGTTGAAAAAAAAGAACGTGGCACGATGATGCTTGGTACATAAATTTAGATTTTGATAACTAAAGTAAAAAAAAAAAAAAAAAATGACAGGCTACAATTTTATTAGATTTAGGGCAGGGTAGAACGAGCCTAACGTAACGAGTAATTGATTAATGATCTTCAGAACTCTTTTGCAAGAGGTGTGTTGTAAGCTTTGTTTTTCGTTCTGTGGTCTCTTTATCTCTCTTTTTTTTTTTTTTTTTTTAGTAAAAGGTTTTAAGCTATTACTATGTTATAATAACTGTTTATATTATCACATCGACGATCTGATGTTAGAAACAAGAAAGTCCTGTTTCTTGAAGAAATACTGAAGGAGAAGGAGGTGTAAGAATATTGAGGGAGGGGGTTAAGAGATAGATATAAGAGGAAGGTGGATCTCGTATTCGATTTATTGCATGCCACAAAAGGAAGATGATGGGAGAAGCATTTGCATTCCAAGAGGACTTTAAGAAGAAATTTACAGACATATTTGCATGTTGTAGGAAAGAAAACACCGAAAACTATCATCAGGTAGCGTGAATGTTGATTTGAGGTGCTTACAAATGCTATCATAAGATCATAAGCTATCATAAGAAGCATTTGTATTCAAGAGGACTTTAAGAAGAAATTTACAGACATATTTGCATGTTGTAGGAAAGAAAACACTGAAAACTATCATCAGGTATCGTGAATGTTGATTTGAGGTGCTTACAAGTGCTATCATAATTGCTGTAAAATCTCATAGCTTTGAGCACTGTATGAAACGGAAGTTGCCAGCGTTTCAACTGAAAGAAAAAAAAACATTTAATGAAACATAATAAAACGAATAATATTTTTTTTTAAAAGTAGAAAAAAATAGTAACATTGTAAAAAATAGTATTTTAATAAAAAAAAAAATAATATATTTAAAAAATAAATAAAATAGCAAAAAAATAACATTTAAAAAACAAATAAATAAATAAAAATAACTAATAATAATATTTAAAAAAATAATAAATAAAAATAACCAAAAAAATTAACATTTAAAAAAAATAATAGTAAAATTTAAAAATAAATAAATAAAAATAAGAAAAAAATAGCATTTTAATAAGTTGCGAGTAAAAAAATTCATAAATGACTTCGCTTACCGAAATTCGTAAATAATATACCTGATAGATTTTTTTATTATAAAAAATACTTTTATTATTATTAAAAATATATTTGTAACATACTTTCTTATTGTTTTTTATTAATGATGCTAATTTAAAAAAGATTTTTACACTTAAAAAGAAGCCACCGTTACAAAAGAATCAATAAACCGTGATGTTTAATTTCTTAATAATAATTTTAATAACTTCTTAATTAATTAATAATTAATATGATCTCTCTAATATGATCACTAATACTCTAATTAAAACTCACTAATTGCCTAAAGCTGCAGTAAAGTACAGTAAAAGTACAGTAAATTACAGCTGCAGTACAGTAAAGCTGTTTTCCTTTAATTTGTACAGGAAGGAGTAAGATGGGGACTTCCTATATATAACTCTTGATGAATATTTTTCAAAATTGCTGTGTCACTGAGTAAAAAGTGGTGATAAGCATTATGAAGTAATAAAAATGTATCAGATTGCATCATGTTTTAAATAATTACTTCATTTAGCACTTATCCTTTCTGTTATTTACTATTTATTCTTTCCTACCAGCGATTTTCAACAGCTGGTTCAAGGTAAAAACCAGCTGCTTCTAGTTCATCATAATATTATTTGAACAGATGTTTAAAGAAAACATAGATAAGGTACGACTTATCTTAATGCGTCATGCCACAAAAAAAAAAAAAAATAAAACATTTTTCATTAAACTAATTTACAGCAACAGAAATAAAACATGCAAGCTAATTACATGCTCTCAACATCATCCTCTTCAACCAATACTGATCTCATATCTTTGGACATATTTTTTTAACAGTCACTTACAATAAAGCCGAAATGTTTCAGTTTCAGTTTCAGAAAAACCAGTCTCGGTTTGTCCGAAAGCAGACAATTTAATGTCGCTCAGCGAGACAACTTATTTCTTAGCTGTTATCAGCTTTTTATTTGTATAGATTTAAATAACACCAGCTTTTAACATTGCAGTCACATGTGCCATACATATTTTATGAACCTCGCCATTTAACGAATATTCATTGGAAGACCTGATTCAAAAGATCAGATTGAAGGCAATAACCTTTGGTTAATATTTTCTAAAGATCACACTCTAGATGCATGGCAGATAAAGCAGTAGTTACTTATATACTGTAGAAGGATTTGAATTTAATATTTTTCATAAATTCCTAATAGGATTATTATTATTCTTTTGAAGACTTCCCTTCAACTTTTGCCGATTTTACAGCAGCGACAAGGTGAAAAACTAAATGTTATTCGTGGATTTTCACTGGATATTAAAATCGCACACTGTAAAATGACAACCAATCAAATTAAATCTAAGTGGGTTTGAAAATGAGGCTTCCAATTGGTCAGTATTCTACATTTAATATCCAGCAGAAAACCATCTTAAGAGATTACAGTAGTGATATTCAAATTTTATTTATTTATTTGTTGTCTCTATTTGCAGAGAAAAGGACCTGATAGCCGAGTGACTAGCGAGCTAGCGAAAATTCTGTCTCTTCATTAACCCCTCCCCTATAATCATTTTTTAACAGTAAAACAGTAATTGATAAATTATAAATAATCATCTTAATTATGTTAACATTATTAACCAGTGATGTTATCTCAGCTTAAAATAAAAATGCTTAAATTTCATGTATTTCTTTTACGTTCACTAGAACAGTTATTATAATTTGTTAAATTTCAGTGCAGCTAATTAACAGATACAATAACTGATAATAAATATTTTTTCTAACTTCTAAAGTAAACAAGCATTTTAACATCACTGGCTATCTAAAAATGGATAGTCTGTTTTTAAAAATTGCTTCTCTGTTCTCTGTCTTCCGTTACATCAGAAAGTTCCTTTTACAGCTAATAAAGACCAAACATTACCCGGTAATGTTTAGTTTAGCTTTATTTTATTAGTGGTCTTTGTTTTTAATCGAGTTTCAATTTGCATTTGTTTCTGAAATAACTACACTGGTATAAAAAAAAAAGGAAAAATCAGAAAATTGCGGTTACACAATCAAAACTAGTCACCTTTTATGTAAAAAAATACAAAATATATTTAAAAAGTAATGCTACTTCAGAATGTGGTATGCAAATGAGGGGACTTGCTGTCGTTTCATATCATGGTTGAAAAATGATTTTAGGAGCCTCTACATTTTCTGCCAATTGCATAGTGAAATTTTGAGATAGCCATGTTTTAGATATGAATACTCCCAAATTATGTATCCAAAGAATAATATGGCAAACCATTGAGCGAATAGAAATATAAAGAAATTTCATCTTGTGTAACAAAAAGGGTTGAATGCGAACTGCCCAACTATGTGGAGGTCTGTATTCTTTACCGATGAATCCCAATGAATCAAAGATATTATTTGTCTGGTGGGTGCCGGAAATTTGTTATTAACCAAGTCATATAAAAAGAGGAAAATCCTTAATCTCATACTTAGTCATATGAAGAGGAAAATCCTTCGTTTCTCTGAGATAATACAGAGTTCTTAAATAAATGAATTTCTTCTTCAATAGCGCAATAGCTTTATGATGGGCCAAGGCGGTCTGCCTACTGCAAATTCCGAAACATGAGATGTTCTTTTTTACGGGGTAGAATTGTCAGCCCTACTTCCATAACTCTAAGGTCATATTATACTGGTACCTAGTGTTTAAAGTGGTTTCCTAATAACTACAAACATCCATGGCCTATCAGGCACTGAGCGCTAGTCACTCCGGCATCAGGCCCAAACAGATGAACTACAAATGTAAATTTTCAAAGAGGAATATTTTATGCACCACAATGATTGTACCGAGACATATCGTTGAGCGTTGTTTGTTTGAAATATTCTGAGAAATGAAAAGTATATATATATATATATATAATGTACATCATATGCATTCTTTTGAACTTATAAGTAATTTAATTATAGACAAAGTAATATAAGGAATTTGAGAATATTAGATGAAATATTTTTTTCTGAAATAAACGTATTCCTGAATTTTTATTCCAAGTGTATTTACTTGCAATTCAGAATGAATATTTAAACTAATTGCAAGTAATTCATGCCATTAGCAACGATTTAATGGTGAAATAACAGACTTGTGGTGCATATTAACTTTAAGCATATACCAACAGACCTTTGATATGAGTTTTGCTTATCCCTTTAAGCATATTTATTCAAATTCATATAATAAAGACGATTAATACGAAGAGATTACAAAGTTTCATTTTGTTATTATTCAGTATTTAAGTTTTCTCATTGCATTATAAATATTTATAATTGTTCTTTTCATAATGGCATTTCAAAAACTTTTTGTAACACTTTAATTCCAATCACTGGAAAAGGTTGACTTTAACAACGACTAATCCATGAAAAAGCAGATCCAATTAATACCAGAGGTTGCAAGAAATCTCGGAAAACAAAGAGATTGCAGCAGCAGCATTTTTAGAGGAAATCTCTTTTCTTCACACGCATCAGTGATTATCAAACAGATCTTGATCACGGAGCAACAGTGTCTTGACTAATGTTGGTCTGCTGTGACTTTGACGTCAAATGCCAACTTGTAGTAACTTCAGTGCTTGCCGCGGTCTTCTTTTAAGACGGTCGGGGTCAAACAGGCCTTTGTTAAGTAAAAGTTTAACTATGGCAACACGGAAAAACAGATTCGCGTGTTCCTTTAGAGTGATAAAGGAGATAGGATGAGCTATTTACTCAGCGCGTGTGATAGTATGCGGCTCTTTCTTTTTAGTTAAGTGACGTCAATGGCTTTTTAAAGTGGAGATATGTGCAGCATTTTCTGTCACTCAGTGTTCATAAACTTGTTTTTAATTTATTATTGTCTTCAATTTTATGACTGATAAGAATCTGGGTCGCACATTAGCGTTTTTTCTCTGCAAAAAAAATAAAAATTAAAGGAAAATATAATAAAAAATAAAAACAGAAAGTTTGTATTTGTTTTGCTTGTTACAAAGGATTAGAACACTGTTGGTATAGCTTTTTTTTTTTTTTCTTAAAAGTTGAACAAGTTTTTTACAGAATTTATTTCCATATGATGACCAATTAAAATTTTTAAACAACAATTCTATGTTATGTTATAACAATAAATGTTGTAATAATAACTATATTTAAGATATGAGTACTATATTTACCATATTTTAGAAATAACCATATTTTAGTAGAGTACCATATTTACATATTTTAGATATAAGTATTCCACATGTTTTGTCTAAGGAATAACAATGGTGAATTGGTGAACAGTAGCGATCCAAAAACAATCCGATGTAGAAAATTATTTGTATATGAACTGTTCTGTGATTCATAAAATGTGAAATGCATTTCTGCGTAATGCCTCCAGAAAAACACAGCTGATGATGATAGCAATATTTTAGTTACATCTACAATTGTAATATATGATTGCTATTTGCAGCTATACAATATATTTTTTTTCTGTAAAATATAAGTAGCGCTCTGGCGCTCGGCAATCCAGCCAGTTCCATGGATGTTTATAGTGGTTCGAATCCGCTTTATGCTGTAGATCCTGGGCCTAATTGGACTGTAGAGAGCTGGGCGTAGGGTTGACATACCTACCCCGTAAAAAGAATATATCTCCTGTTTCAAAATCTGCCAGTAGGCAGATGGCCTTGGCCCACGATGGGGCTGTTGTGCCAATAAAGAAGAAGAATATCTATATTATGCCAAAATAATAAAATCCACAAATTTCGTCGGAGTAATTGATGTTTTCGATATTAAAAAATAATTTAGAAATAACAAGAATTTAGAAATAACAAGAATGAATATATGAACGATGAATTTATAACTCTTAGAAAAGAATTTGTATTTTTAATTTATCTTTTTTTCTCTCAGATCTTAGAAAAAGTTATGATTAATTATTGTTTTTAAGTCGATTTAAGTTTCATTTTACGTCATACATTAAAATATCTTTTAATATCCAATTTACCTTTAAATCTTCTTATCAATATTTTTTTGTAAATTAAATCATGCAATACTACACTTTTTTCATCCGTTAAATTTTAAAACTTATTCGCTTTATAATTTTGCTAGATTTATAATATATTAGCTTTAAATTACTTTGCCATTTATTTAGCCTTAGCTTATATACTTTTACAACTCACTTTAAACAACTAAAACCGATAACGATTTCTTTATTAAATAATTACATTTTCTGTCAATTTAATTTATTTTGGGCAAGACAGATTTTACATCACGAATACCTTATAAAAAAAAGAAGTGAGATTAGATGGTAGCGTAAAACCGTGTATAATGTATGTTATAATTAGATGAAAAAAAGTTAATACTACACGTTTCTCTCACCATATTTAACATATAAAAGATGTGCGTAAACTTGGTGATTCTCCGTATGTGTTAATGATGCCTTCTGACGAATTCTTATTAGCATAGACTTAATGGTTAACATATATTGAATTTCATCGGGGTTAGGGCTAATTTATCATTATTCTATGCGAATGTTAATATGTAATAGCCTCATAATCTATGTATATGCAAATGTATTGAGGTGTAAATCAAAAGTAATGAGCCAAATCTGTTAATGTCATATTCTACCCTACGTTTAAATAAAAATAGATTTTTTTTTCCAATATAATTACGTATGTATGTATACATATAAATATAGATAATGAAGCAAATATGATAATTTTTTTTTATTGAAAAAAAAAAAAAATATTTTGAAGAAAGCATTAAAATTATTACAAAAAATATGTCGATATTTGCCATAGTATTGTTCATAAATTTCATTAATAATGTTCAATAACTTTTTAGTAATTACTACTGTGCTCAAAATGTAACACCAATTTTTTTTTTCAAAAACTCATTATTTATTCTTCCAAATTTATTTCATCGCCTTCAAAGTAATCCCTCCGGACACAATGCATTTAGGCCAACTTTTTTTCCAACCCTCAATGCATGCTAAAAAGTCATCGGTAGGGATGACCTTCGAAGCGAGCGGTGATTCACGTTGAATCCCTTCAATCGACTCAAAACGGTGTCCCCGGAGTGGTCTTTTTGAGTTTAGAAAATAGCCAGTAGTGGTACGGTGTGAATACGGTGGTTGTGGAAAGATATGGTTTTCATCTTTTGCGGTAACGTCTAGAAGAATTAAGGCAGTGTGAGTTGGCGCATGCAGTGTTTTCGGTACCAGCCGAGATTTGACGTGTTTAAGGCCCAAAATGGAATTCACCGATCCTTTTGAAATTCCAATATCATCATTGAATCAAGGTTTCTAATTGTAAATCTACGCAAGCGTCAAAGGTTTGCAAGCGCCAAAGAGGATGGTTGACCAGAGAGCTCTTCGTCTTCAACGCGTTCTCTGCCTTCTTTCAACTGTTTATACCAGTTCTAAACATTTCTTTCCTAATAGGAATACTCACCAAATGCCTTCTGCACCATTTTATACGTTTCCGCAAACAAAATTGAATGCAAATTCTTTGCTCAATTAATGACATTTCAAAAATTGCGAAATCAGTTTTAGCGTCTCACAAAGGCAAGCGTAACTCAAGCACTAATGAATATTTTGACGTCAAATTTCACAGAGATGTCAAGAACAGTTCACAGCAACTTAAAAAAGCCAAAAAAATGAATTTCCATAAGCCCCGGGACAAAACGGTGTCCCCGTGGTCTTTTAAATTTAAAATTGGCCTTACATTTTTGGACACAATACGGTATGAATACGGTGATATAATGAAGCAAATATTATTTTTTTGCTGTTGGGAAATGGTCAATTTAAAGAAAGCATTAAAATAGTTTTAAATGAGTCGATATTTGTTATAGTATTGTTCAATAGACTTTCGAGTTAATAATGTTCAATAACTTTTTAGTAATTATATGAGCATCATTATTTATAAATTCCAAATTATTACTGCTACTAAGAATAGCAATAACAATTTTAAATTGATTAGTTTTCAAAAAAATTTTAATGGACATGTCAAAAGTCAATATGTAGTATTTTCTAAAATGTAGTTATAGGTCGTATCTTAAGCGTAATCTATATCGCTACTGTTAATTGCTGTTTAAGAAACTGGTAATATTTTTTTTCTTATGAGATGCAATAAATCTAAAATGAATGAAAAGAATGATTTAAAATTCGTTTTCAATCACGTCTTGCACGGAATACTAATTTGAAGTAATGACTGTTAGATAATTTTCGATGTTATTTATTAATATTTTTTTAACATGGGGATCTCATGTCAATCCCATATATTATGACGGCCTCATGAATCCAATTGACTAACTCTTCCTTGGTACCAAGGCTTCAGTGCCCGAATCCTGGCGGTAAGAATTGATGTTTGTTGGTGGTTCAAAAAACGTTAAATTTAGGTCCTGATCTAATCATTCTAAAGTATGCAGTGCAAAAAATGACCGTAGTACAACAAACAAAACCAAAACCGTAAACTATGAACAATTCTTGACCGTTGTTGGAAGAATAGAATAATTCCTTTCTAAACGAATAACTGCTCTAAAAAACTATAAATTTCGTTAGAAACACTGTTCAATTCAACTTTTTAGTAGATACAAGGCATCATAATTCATACAAGATACTCATAATTTTTGCTATTGGAAAATGGGAATTTTCAAGACAATTTTTAAAATATTAGTTTTTTAAAAATAAGTCGATATTTGCCATAGTATTGTTCATAGCTTTCCTTAATAATGTTAAATAATTTTTTAGTATTATATTTGCATCATATAATTTATGTCGCTACTGTTAATTGCTGTTTAAGAAACTGGTAATATTTTTTTCTTTAAGAGACGCAATAAATCTAAAATGAATAATTTAAAATTTGTTTTCTATCACAACTTGCACGGAATACTAATTTTAAGTAATGACTGTTATATAATTTTCGTTGATATTCATTTATACTTTTGTTGTATTGGTGATCTCATGTTGCCTCTCATATATTATTAAAAATTGACCGCTGTTGGAAGAAGAAAATTATTGCTTTCTGGACGTATAACTGCTCTGTATGAGATAAATTTCAAAAAATATCTGAATCAGACAATTCAATTATAGATACAAGATACTCATACATTGAACTATTTGTTGTTGGAAGCAGTAACTACAGCGAAATCATTGGTATATTTTGAGTTCTGGTCTATTTTCACACTAATCACTGGAGGTCAAGTCTTCATCTATTGCAAGGCGAAAGTAGCTGGTGCCCGATTCTTGGTAAAGTGTGCAACTAACGTGTAGGAGGGCTTAGATTCAAATCCACTGGCAAATCCATGACAGGCATTGCTTTCAGATACGAGGTGATTTGATGTTTATTGACTCGTTTCTGTTGATAGTCAAACTTCCTTGATCGATATGACTGGTATCAATGGGCAGTCTCCTTGATCGATATGACTGGTATCAATGGACAGTCTCCTTGATCGATATGACTGGTATCATGGATGGTCGATATGACTGGACAGTCTCCTTGATCGATATGACTGGTATCAATGGACAGTCTCCCCTTGATCGATATGACTGGTATCAATGGACAGTCTCCTTGATCGATATGACTGGTATCAATGGAACTGGTATCAATGGACAGTCTCCTTGATCGATATCTATATGGACAGTCTCCTTGATCGATATGACTGGTATCAATGGAGTCTCTTGATCGATATGACTGGTATCAATGGGCAGTCTCCTTGATCGATATGACTGGTATCAATGGACAGTCTCCTTGATCGATATGACTGGTATCAATGGACAGTCTCCTTGATCGATATAACTGATATCAATGGAAGTCTCGCTTGATCGATATAGCTGATATCAATGGTCAGACTTCTTGATCGATATGACTGGTATCAATGGTCAGACTCCTTGATCGATATGACTGGCATCAATATGATATCGATATGACAGGTATCAATGGTGAGACTCCTTGATTGATATGACTGGTATCAATGGTGAGACTCCTTAATCGATATGACTGGTATCAATGGTCACAATATTACATTGGTTGATATAAATTAATATCAATAGTGAGATTCCTTATTGGTTGTTTCTAAAAAGCGGTGCTTTTCTCTATAAGACAATTAAATACGTTTTGATGGCGACAATTAAAATAAATTTTTGATTAAATACAGATTTAATGGCGATTGACTCATTTCTGTCGATAGTCAAACTCCTTGATCGATATGACTCGTATTAATGGTCTCACTTTTAGTTCGATATGATTCGTATCAGATTCCTTGATCGATATAAATGACTCGTGTGGATAGTTAGATTCATTATTGGTTGTTTAAAAACTAGTGGTTTTTTCCTATACCAAAAATTAAATATCGGGCAATTTATCACTAAAAGTTCTCACTGAAATAAATGTCTTCCCCATTATCACCGATTGGAGAGGCTTTTTATGGCATATAGAAATGTATACGAGGCCTATCGATGCTACCTCAGTAAAAAATGTAACAATAATTGTTGGCTAATGAATTCTCGTCTACATACATGTTATTAAAACTCACTATCCAATGGACAACGATTGGTCATTTCCAAACATTATCAATATGAAAAATAATCACGAATATTTTGTTATAGACTGGATTACACTTGATTGCTTAGAGACAGTTTAGTTGCTCAAACTTAGAAGTCGACCAGAAGTGTTGTTAATACGCTTTATTAGTTTCACTGTATGTTTGTTTGTAACTGACTTTTTGGGCCTGATTTTGCCCCTACTTTAAACGATCAGATTTAATTTAAACGTTTTATACTTATCAAAGACCGACGACACTAAAATATTTTGATAAGTTTATTATTCATCATGATTAGGAATAGCATTAGTTATTTTATTTTTAACTTATGAAGGGTTATGTAGAATGAAAGTACCTAAGACATTCAAACCTACATGGGACAGTGGCACAACGGGTATAACACGCCTGACTACAGATCAGGAGATTCCCTTGTTCGAATCCTGGTTGGCTCGACATATTCGCATTTAACCTTTGTTTTACTCACAATTAAATTATTGTAAGAACTATAGTTCCAGTCCTCCGTACCGGGACCTCATTTAAATATTATAGTTTAGAAACACTAAAAAACATGCTTTTAGAGTTAATCAAACTAAAAAGTAAAAATAATATAGCTTAAAAACTAAAAAACACGCTTTTAAAAATAAAAAAAAATTGTTAACATAAGAATAAAATGACTGACGAGAAAATGAATGTCACTGTTCTAAAAGCGAGGGGGCTTTGTATGACATTTTAAAAACTAACTCTGCATTTCGGAATGAAACTAGTGAAAAATTATAACGATTGATATCGAGCACCCCATGCTTTTAGAACAGTGGCATTCATTTTTCGTCAGTCATTTTATTCTTATGTTAACAATTATTTTTGCTTTTTTGTTTGATTGAATCTAAAAGCGTGTTTTTCATTTTTTTTGAAACTATAATTTTTTTTCTTCTTTTCTCGAAAGTGATTGAACAGGACGAAGTTTTCCGCCTGTTTCCAAAGTGAGCCCCTTAGTGGTTTCGCGTTTCACGCCGTGTGATAATTAAGATCTGCCCCAAACCAATGTATTAGATTCGTCGTAGACTGAGAAATCTGAAAATCTCCGTCCTTGAAGTGAACTGCACTTGTCAATCAAATTATCTTTAATTTTCATTTTTTGTAAACAAGATTTCTGAAATGATTGTATATAGTTCTTGTAAATAAAATTTAAAGTGTTCCCATGAATCTGAAAGTGGACCTCTTCTTGAAGTAGTTATAGGTCTAGTATAAGCCGAGACGTTACAGTATACGTACTTTGAATCTGATGATGACATGTGAAATTTTAATTCAATCTTATGAAATCAATCTATGTGAAATCTTACTTCGAAAAACAAATTACATTCTCCATATCTCTGTAATTGATATTTATTTTAAAAATCACTTATGTTAAAGTCAAATATTAATTCGAAAATTATTAATGAATCTCTAACTATTTAAGTTCTGAGTTCCATGAATTATAATTAATGATTCAAATTTCTAAATTATGTTTCTTAAATCAGACGAATCATATATTTCAAATTCCTTTTCCATTTCCGTTGATGATATCGGAATACAAATTAAGCATTTTGATCTGTATTTAATTTTGAAACAAGTATTTTATATCAATATTAAATCATTATTTAACGTACAAATTAGGCATTTTCAATCGAATATGATCAATCTCTTTGAATTCAATCACTGTCCATTTTTTAACTCGGATTGTTATTAAATATTCTAATTGCTTTGCCTAATTGTTGTTTACAATCAGTTCTAAATATTGTAAGAATAAAAACAATCCCAGACTGCAATAACATTAAGTAAGATCTCAAGATTGTAAAGTGATCTTTCATACTTGCCTTGTAGAATGAAAAATGGAAGTTGATGTAATAACAGAGCATGCAAAAGATGGATAATTTCGACCACCCAAGTTCTTTTTATGTTTTCGGTATTAAATAATGGTTGTTTCAAATGCTTCCATGAATATGTTTGATAAACGAACGCACTACTGTGCCCAAAAAGTAAGACCAATTTTTTTTTTTTTCCAAAAACCTTTTTATTTATTCTTCCAAATGTATTTCATGGACTTCAAAGTAATCCCCTCCGGACACGATGCACTTATGCTAACATTTTTTCCAATCCTTAATGCATGCTAAAAAAGTCATCGGCAGGGATGGCCTTCAAAGCGCGCGCCGATTTTCATCGACTCAAAACTGTATCCTCGGAGTGGTCTTTTGAGTCGCACGATGTGAATACGGTGGTTGTGGAACGGTATGGGTTTCATTTTTGGCAAAAAAAGTCACGAAGAATCAATGCAGTGTGAGCTGGCGCATCCAGTGTTTTTGGTACCAATCGAGATTTGATGCTTTTGAGAATCAAAATGGAATGGACTGATCCTTTTGAAATTTCAACTTCATCACCTTCTCTAATTGTAAATAGACGGTTTGCAAGCACCAAATCTTTAATTTTTGCACGTGAGCTACGTTGGTTGAGGTTGAGGGTCAACCAGAGGCTCTTCGTCTTCAGCGCATTCTCTGCCTTCTTTGAACTGTTTATACCATTTGTAAACATTTCTTTCCGATATAGGAAGGCTCACCGAATGGCTTCTGCAACATTCTATCCGTTCTCACATATTCTTTGAGCAATTAATTTAGACATTTCAAAAATCGCCGGAATCCGTTTTAGCGTCTCACAAAGCCAATCGTAACTCAAACACAAATGAATATTTTGGCGTCATATTTCACACAGATGTCAAGGACAGTGCCATCAATCTGAAAAAGGAAAGAAAAATTGAATTTCCATAATCTGGGAATTTTAAATTGAAAATTGGTCTTACTTTTTGGACACAGTAGTATTCGTTAAATGAATATTTAAAAAATTGACGAGTTTCAAGAACTCCTTTCCACCCATCATCAAATAAAGCAATTTTAAAGTTCTAAATAATTTGATCTACTGCTATTTTTAAAACGATTGACTCATTATAACATGGAGTCTATCTAACGAGCAAAAAATTTATTCAGAACATAATTACTGAACTTTGTTTTGAGTAGTTATTTTGTGTTTGGTTTCAGCTAATTTCGTAGGAAGGCAATTTAGAGTAAAAAAAAAAAAAAAAAAGTGTTATGTGCTTTAGCGCCTGCTAATGTTGTTTGTAATTTATAAGCTAAAATAACGAAAAATGTTTTTTTTCCTTAAATACATTACGTATTTTTATTTGAGGCGCAAATAAAATAAGAATTGCTTACATTTTTATGCCTAATGCTATAATATTCGTTAAAAAGAAATTTATTTAAAAATATAAAAAATTGAAATCTTTTCACGACTTTAAATTTATCATGTGGGAATATACTTCTGGGTGAATGCACATGAGAGTATACTAATATACAATAACCCAAGAAATTTATGAACAATTGGTAAAAATGCTATAAGAACGGAAATTCTGCTTTTTATTGTTCCGCTTTCTTGACGATATCAGGTTTCTCCTTCAGGTTTTCGCCAAGTCCATTCCTTAAAGAAACAAAATGGTCGCCGCGGTAACAAAATATTGTGGTTTTGGCGATTCCATTTGGCGCCTAAAAGAGAATTGGCGAAATCGGAACCTAAAGTGCAGAATCGCCTGAAGACTTATTAAATTCAATGGCAACAGGAATATAATAAAATTTAATAACACTAGAACTTTATGAAGAAGAAAGTGTTCAAATACTACAAGAAGCATTACAAAATTCAAGCAAGAAAGAAAAGTCTGTTAAGTGACGATTAAATAAATTTTTATAAACATAAATTTATCCTTGGATACTATTTTGAGGATATTGAAATAATAATCTGTTGATATTTTAAAATCCAGACAAGTCAAAATTAAATAAAGAGTTCGTGATTTGATATGGGTCATTAATTATATTTAAAAGCATATTCAATGCCAGTTTTAAAACACACATAAATAAAATCACGTGGAAATCAGCGTTTATTTAAATGAATGCTTTTGAAATGAAAGTTTCTCGTGTTGCGCAATTAATTTTCTTACAAATCTCCCCCATATAAATTAAAACTGCTTCTTCAATTATATTTACCTCAACATCATCATACGAGTCAAATGTTTCATGTAAAATATTAAGAATGTTAGATTGTGTTCAGAGAATTTATCGGATTTAAAAGACTAAAAAATTTTAATTCGAATTCATCTTTTTCAATTTTTCTATTAGCTCATACTCTCTCTATATATATCTTGTTCAAATTTTCAATCGTTAATAAAATACTTTATTCATCCACTCAAGCTCAGATATATTTTTTTGAACTTGTAGTGGATGACACTTGATGTTAATACAGTTTTTTCAAATATTAATTCAGTAATTAAATTTAATTAATTAATTTTAGTTTTTTTTAGATTTAAGTTGCATATAACTACCAATAGATGGCGCCACATAAACTTAAAAAAATGAATGAAAATTATTTATAAAGGACTTTCCCATAGTGTGAAAAAAAGTAGGAATTGACTTTAAAAATAATTTTTTTATATTACTTGTTATCAATAATATTTTCCATTTATTTGCAAAAGTCAAGGATATTTAACATTAACTATTCCTCACCATTTTAGTACAAAATCAATAAATATTATTGTATTACAACTTTTTCCTTTAGTTCACTCTTTATAGGTGTTATGTTTGTATTTAATGAAATAATTTTAAAGTTAATAATATGTTTTGCTTCTCAAATGAAGATGGATAAAGACCTTTTTTGTGATAATTTAGGAACAATTTTTACAGCTGATGCTTTCTCAGATTCGTAAATACTATTTAAAGACTGAATATTTGACATACAACCTTTAAAAAATCTATTTGAAGTGGGAAAACAAAGAATTTGGTCTTCGGTTGTTTGTTTCATCCACTTATATCAAATAGATTTTATTGAGTGCAGAATGTACGAACAAAAAAGAAAATTTCTATATTAAACACAAAAATATAGTGGATAGATGTTTGAAGTTATTGTGATTGTGTTAGTCTTTTTTTAATAACATTTTTTTTTGTTAAAAATTTATTTAATGTTGCAAATGGTAAAATTATATTATTATAAAAAATAATTACATTCTAAATTCTTTTTCATTATAAATAGAGATTTAAAGTAATTTTTTTTAACAATTTTTCATCATCAGATGCTTTGCACTTGAGATTGAGATCTTCTCTTTTAATTTTCTGTGATCGATGGACAATATCGAGTTATATATATATATATATTACTAATTTCTTTCTAATTTTAAGAATTTCTTGGACAATTTGTTTTCACACCCTGTCATTGCATGCTTTGTATTTATTTTTGTGAACTTTTTTTCTTCCACTGCGGGTCTGGCCATTCAAAGTTTTGATTTTTGTATTTATTAAATGATTTTCTGCTTCGTTGCTGTAACTTATGTCGTTAACTTTCCTGGCTGTAACTTATACACACTTTGAATCTTGACCATTTTTGGAGAGATCTGATTGTGGACAGTTTAGGGATTTTGCACTGGGAATGCTATGATGGTTTGGTTATACAATATGCGTGCAGCGAATACCGGTAGTATGCATGCACGCATGTACAATATATGTATATATGTATGTATGTATAATGTATGCATTTATGCATGTATAATGTATGAATGTATGCATGTATATGTATAATGTATGAATGTATGCATGTATATGTATAATGTATGAATGTATGCATGTATATGTATAATGTATGTGTTTTATGTATGTATGCATGTATGTATGTATGTATATGTATGTATAATGTATGAATGTATGTATGTATGCATGTATAATATATGAATATACGTATGCATGTTATATGTTTTAGATGTATAAAAACTTCATCTACAAAATATACTGAAAACAATAAAAACGCATCAATAATCTAATGTAGTCAAAATTACAACTTTTTTAGATTAATATTTGTCCTAACAAACAAATGCAACATCCAAACAAATACCGATACAGATATGCCAAAGTCGTAAATAAACTACAGAACTAAAAGGGAAAAAACAACCAGAAAAACAAAAAGAAAAAAAAAGCACACACTAAACCGTATCATTTCTCACATCGGACACACCATTACCATTCCTCTTCAATTAATAAGACCCTAAATTACCCACATGTCTTCTCCTTCTGCTAAAGGATACTTTAAACAGTCCTCTAATTTGAGAACGGCGATAGCATCATGGGACTCAGTCACGTGATATCCCAATCATCCACTCTTGTGTGACCTCTGTTTTTTTTAAAGTACAGATTCTTCTGTACACACACACATATATCTTCTATACATATGATTTTCTTTTTTTTTGTATGGGTAAGTTAGAAGTGTGGGGAAGGTGGGTAGCATTCATCATTAGTAGAAACAAATTATGAATGCTTTGGAATCAAAAATGGCCTCCATTAGTTTTGATACCCAGACATGTTATGGTGGGTTTCATTAGTTGCGCTAATAAGTGATGCGACAGGAGGTGCGAAAAGTTACAACATGATCGCGAACACGACCTTGGTGTATAATAGAGTGATGGAAAGTTGGATTACCTTTCGCTTTATGAGTTGCTCGATTTCTGCGGTTGTGGTTGTATCATTTTCAAATATGTTTATTTTATATATGTGATACTATTATTTGCTGAAAAGTGTTTATGTAATTTGTAATTTTTAGTAACATTTGCTTTTGATTTTTGTTATACATTAAATATTTACTTTCATTATCTTTTTTCTGCAATGAGTAAACTATTTTATACAGAGTAAATACTACTGTGCCCAAAATGAACAATTTTAAAGATGGATACTGGGTGACAAACTAGCGTGGGCAATGTAATTTCCAAATATGGTGTAAGAGTTCACAATTTTACTCTACTCATAATACTCGTTTAGCATGTCACATATTAGATTTAATAGCATCATAGTACTTTAATATGGCCTTAAAAAATTACGCTCATAAATGAGAGCCAGTTATTTTAAAAGTACTACCTTCCTAAAAACGTCGTCGCCATTTTAAATGATTTTTAATAGAAATAGTAAACTTTCACAAAATTCCTACTACCAGTTTATTTATTGGCGGTATTACTGTGCCCAAAGGGTAAGACCAATTATTATTTTTCAAAAACTCTTTATTTATTCTTCCACATTTATTTCATCGCCTTCAAACTAATCCCCTCCGGACACAATGAACTTATGCCAACTTTTTTTCCCAATCCTCAATGCATGCTAAAAAGTCATCGGTAGGGGTGGCCTTCAAAGCGCGCGGCGATTCACGTTGAATCTCTTCAATAGACTCAAAACGGTGTCCCCGTGAATGCAGTGTGAGCTGGCGCATTCAGTGTTTTCGTTACTAATCGAGATTTGACGCGTTTGAAGCCCAAAATGGAATTTGACCGATCCTTTTGAAATTCCAACATTATCAGCAAGGTCTCTAATTGTAAATCGTTGGTTTTCAAGCACCAAATGTCACACAGATGGCCAAGGAAAGTGCCATCAACATAAAAGAAGACAAAATTAAAATTTCCTAACCACCGGAATTTTAAATTGACACAGTATTATTTACTTGAATAATGAGTAAAATATTTTATAACAGGGTGATTATAATTAAAGTCCCACTTTCAAAATGCTGTAAAAAAAAAAGTACCACGCGTCACAATTAGTTCAAATTTGAATTGAAGATACTCGAAGAAGGGGAAACGGTATTGCATCAAAAAATGTTCCACCAATTTTTTCCATCCAAAGTGATGATCTTGATCACTGATTGACCATTGTCACCCAGAGGAATGCATGGAAATCTCTTCAAAGGAAAGACTTGGCCCACTCTGGGCTGTCGTGCTATTGATGATGTTGATGGTTAATAATATGAAACTAGGTTAAATTTAAAAATATAAAATTAATTTTATATACTAATTATTTAAAAAATTCTTATTCAGTCACTCATGTTTTAAAATCCTGCATAGATTATAGATTTAATAGAAAATTATGTAGGTTTATCGCCACCTGTTACATGTTTTGAATAATTTTGTTAACTTAGATAAATAAAAAAGCAAGATAATGGAAAGTTTTTGAATTATGAAATCTCAGATTTTTTTTAAAGAAATCATAAAAAAGAAAAATTCAATAACTAATAAAAACCAAGAAATAAATATAAATTATAAACATACCATATTTACAAAAAAAAAATATGCTATTTTCTGAGTTTGTTTTAATTCTCTTGTAAAAAGATATAAAAAATTTATAGATAACTTCATTAAATAAATTAAGTATAACATATTGTCACGTGACCAGTTTATCACGTGATCTGAAATCAAATTCTTAAAGAATAAAGCGTCACGTTTATTGCTATATTTATGATTCAAGAATACCTGCCCTGAAAAATGAAATGAACGTGTGTTAATTTTTATTTTTTGGTAATATCAAGTAATTTGTATTCTATTTAAACTCGATTTTGGAGAATACCTTTTAGAAATCTAGAACTATGTATTGTGTAAAAACAATTTCGACTGCATCCTGTAAATCATGTCAGATTTTTGCAAAAATGTTGAAACCGAAATATATTGCAATATGTAAATTTATTGTAAGATGTAATATACATTGTAATATGTAACTGAACTCCAAAATATTTCAAAAATTAAAAAGAATATTTTGATATTCAGATCATTCAAAATGAAAAAGAAATTCTGTATTTATATGACATCTCTATCAGGTAATATATATTTATTATCTATGTATTTATATGACGAAAAAATATAAATTATGTATAAATTAATAATAATAATATAAATTATAAATTAAAATAAATTAATTTATAATTATATATTATTATTAATATATAATATTAATTAAATTAAAATTAATAATAATATGTCAAATTATATGATTATTATAATCAGGTCTGATTTATAGTAATATAAATATTAATAAATTTTATAAATGAATCAATTGTTAAGTTTATAAATTATAATTGATATAAATTATATAATTTTAAAAAAGAGATTTATTTTAATGTAGCTCACAAAATATTGATAACAAAATTATGCAAACTTCATAATGCAATAAATATTTGATTGTTACTTTTTAAATATAATATTGATATTTTTTATATTTTCTCATAGTTTAATTTCTATTTACATAATTACTAAATTGATAGTTATTTATGAACATTCTCGACTTCTTCTAGAATTATTTTAGACTATTATGTGTCCATACAAAAAAAATAGTTATTATTTTAGAAATTTTAATTAAAACTGATCAAAAACCTAATCCATTTTTAATTTCAAAAATTTTGATAACTTAAAAGCCTCTTAATTTTTAAATGAATAATAAAGGAATTTTAAAAGATTTACGACAATTCTTATTTGTGAAGTCACATATCGAAATATCGTCCATTTTGTTTGAAATGACTCTTTCAGTCAATTCGTATTATTTACGAATCTAATGTTGCAACTTCATAATAAATAATAGGATGAATGCAAATAGTTTTTATATCTATGATAAGGTGCAACATTAGATTATCCTATAAGATAATCTTATTATCTTATAGGATATTAGGAAGTTGCAACATTAGCTTTCATTATCTTATAGGATATTAGGAAGTTGCAACATTAGATTTTTTATTATCTTATAGGATATTAGGAAGTTGCAGCATTAGTTCCATTATCTTATAGGATACTATGAAGTTGCAGCATTAGATTTTATTATCTTATAGGATATTATATCTTATTTCATTATCTATTAGGATATTATGAAGTTGCAACATTAGATTTTATTATCTTATAGGATATTATGAAGTTGCAACATAAGATTTTATTGTCTTATAGGATATTATAGTTGCAACAAGATTTCATTATCTTATAGGATATTATGAAGGTTGCAACATTAGATTTCATTATCTTATAGGATATTAGGAAGTTGCAACATAAGATTTTATTAACTTATGGGATATTATGAAGTTGCAGCATTAGCTCCTATCATCTTATAGGATACTATGAAGTTGCAGCATTAGATCCTATCATCTTTTAGATACTATGAAGTTGCAGCATTAGGTAATTTTCTTTGAGGATAATACACAGTTGCAATATTAAATCCTCTTATCTTATACAATGAAGTTATAACATTAGATTCGTAAATAATAGCAATGGCATCATAAAAACAATAAAGGAGACTGTGAAAAGACATTTCAAACATGGACGATGCATTCATATGAGACTGGGAAAATATAATATTAGAAAATAAATTGCTTTGGTAAAGAGTCGTATGTAGATGCAATGTTAGAAAATATGAAAAGTTGACACAAAAGGGGTGAGGATACAATCCTTGAAGATTGTGATGTGTCAACATTGAAGAAAAGGTGCAATGTTAGAAGATTGTAAAGTAGCATCACTAAGAATCGTCATATAGCATCACTCAGTCAAAGAATAAGGAGTATCTGATGCTTGAGGAACATATGCTACAGATTGTGAGGATCTGACGAAGTTAATGTGAACCTAGAACACATTCATATACAACCTAGAATAATATGTAAATTCTAAGAATCTGATGTTAGGTGTGACTGTGAGCATATATCACAGCAATATACTGCTACAAATTGTCATGATCTAACTCTTAAGAGGACCTTACGAAAAAGATAACTTAATGCACACTAATATGCAGGATTAATATGTAATTCAGATAATATGCAGTAGTAATATGCATTCAAGATAACATGCAGGATTAATTTGCAGTTTAGCATAATATGCAAATTTAGGATAATATGCAATATTAATATGCAATTTAAGATAATATGTAGGTTACGAGCATACTAACTAGAGACTGTCATAAGATAATTTGAAACTCAAAAGACTAACGATCTAATGCTTAGAAGCTATTGTGCCATGTCAAGGTAAATATTAGACTGTAAAGTAGCATCACTATGAGGAATTATTATATAATGCAAGAAGCCTTTTGAAGGAACAATGTAAGAATAAGGAGCATCTGGATGATTGGAGGAACAGATGTTACAGATTGTGAAGATCTGGATGCTAAGAGACTGTCACAATACAATTTGAAACTCAATATTACAGATTGTGATGTTTTTCTGTTACTGTAAATGTTAAACATTACTTACTGTTAAATTGTTTATTGTAAAAACTAAGACACATTAATATACAACCTAAAATAATATGTAAAAATATAAGACTCTGATGTTAGATTACTGTAGAGCATCACAGCAATATGCTGCTAAGCAGATTATCATATAATAAAGCTAAGAAGATGTTTATGAAGGGGATAATCTTAGACACATAAATATGTAGGATTAATATGCAATTTAGGATAATATGCAGGTTATAGGCATTTCATAACTAAGCAGACTGTGGGATAAAATAATTTGAAACCTAAAAAGATTCAGAACAGATCTAACGCTAGAGATTCAATCCTTGGAGGTATAGCTGCTACAGATTGTGAAGATCTGTAATGGTTACACCAATATTATAGATTGTGAACTCTAAGGACGAAGGTGGTAAACATGTAAACCCAGTGATAATGTACAAATTCTTAAGAATTTGATGTTAGGTGTCTGTGAGCATATATCATAGCAATAGCTGCCACATATTATCACGATTTCCAACTCAAGAGATTCACAAAAAGGTATAACTTAGAATTGATATGCAATTTAGAATAATAGGCAGTAATAATATGCAATTTATGATATAACATGTAGGTTATGAGCATTTCATAAATAGGAGACGTGTTAAGAAAACATATATTACATTGAAACCCACAAGCATTATGTTATTCAACGATTAGAGGATATTGTAATGGACAATATAGGATACATTAAGTAATATTTAATTATTGTGATACAACTAACAGATGGAGTTAACATATCCAAGGAGTTGTAAGCTCCGAGATGTTATGATGCCGTTCTCATAATGAATGCTTCCTTTGCAGGGATTGACTAGGGTGGAGGGGTTCAGGTGGCTCCTCCGACACCCCAGACGACGTGTCCCTGTCCTCCTCGGCGAGTGCCCCACTCCGACGTCCGGGACTCGGGAGCTGTCCACACCGTGGGAGTGACCGAAAGCACCCCGTATGGGTGTCAGTTCTGCGACAAGGCCGCCCCAGGCTCAGCTACCTCAAGAGCACACGAGCAGGTGAGCACCAACCACTCTAGTTCCTTTTAACTGCAACAGACGTACTGCTTGCAAGTTCCGGAGGACTTAAGTCGTTTGTAAACCGTAAAAGTCTCTCATAAAGAAAATAATTGTATAAACATCCTTAATATCCTTTATGCATGATTAATTTTTAATAAGCCAAAAATGAAAATACTACGATTTTTTCCCAGATATAGAAAATGCAGGAATATTGTCGTTGTGAATATTTTATAAATATGTAGTGTATTAGATAAGATATAAGATTGATGCTATCAATGAGGATATGTTCTTTTCTGTGATTGATCATACCAAATTTTTCTCTTTCTGTAGGTATATCACTTTGTTTGATCGACAAATAATGAAAGTTATTAGGAAATTTAAATATAACTGGATCCATTTTAAAGATCCATTACGTATTTTTTTTATGCATGGTTAATTCTAATAAATCAAAATTGCTGTAACACTTACGATTTTTCAGATATAGAAAATGCAGAAATTTCGTCATTATGATAATAAATGAACATTTACTAAATATGTATTTGCATTGGATGAGTTATAAGATTGATTGTTATCACAAAAACAGATAGCGATGTGGATATGTTCTTTTCCTTGTGATTGATCATACCAAATTTTCCCTTTCTATAGGGCATATCACTTGTTGTTTGAGCGACACAAATCATAACAGATACTAG